>JAIRCJ010000214.1:701251-984135 GCA_020883675.1 Bruguiera gymnorhiza
ATATATCTATAGATTGGAGTGGGGAAACTCTTATTAGAGTCCATTACTTTTGCTTTTTTTAAGTAATATGTTTGAAAAAGAAAAACTATATAAATCATTTCGAATTGCATTGAGGCGAAGGAGACAGTTAAGAAAATTGCAAAATTCTAATTCAGCAGATTATTGACAATACATTTATCCCTAACAACTTTAAAATTCTTAAATTGCGAACATGCAATATTTGGATTTTGAAATTTATTGTTAATATCGTTGCATTTGATTGTTAGAAAAATATAATATTTGGATATTTGAATTGAAAAAAAAATACAATATGGACTCAATTCTATAAAATACACTTTTGTGGATGAATATTATAAATAGCAATCTGAAGTTTCAATGTTGTATCAAGCATATATCTCTAGATAGGTGTGGGAAAACTTCTTATTAGAGTCCATTACTTTGCTATTTTCTTAAGTAATATGTTTGAAAACAAAATTATATAAATCATTTTGAATTGCATTGAGGCAAAGGGGACAATTAAGAAAATTGCAAAATTTTAATTCAACAGATTATTGACAATGCATTTATCCCTACAGACTTTAAAATTCTAAAATTGCAAAAATGCAATATTTTGATTTTTAAATTTTGTTAATGTCCTTGCATTTGATTGCTGAGAAAATATAATATTTGAATATGTTAATTCAATAACAATACAAGTAATGGACTCAATTGCATAAAATACACTTTAGTGGATGAATATTATAAATAGCAATCTGAAGTTTAATGTTGTATCAAGCATAATATCTTTAGATGGAGTGGGGAAACTTCTTATTAGAGTCCATTGCTTTTGCTTTTTCTTAAGTAATATGTTTGATAACAAAAATTATATAAATCATTTTAAATTGCATTCAGGCAGAGGAGGCAATTAAGAAATTGCAAAACTTTAATTCAATAGATTATTGAAAATGCATTTATTCCTAAGAGACTTTAAAATTCTAAAATTGCAAAAATGCAATATTTTGATTTTTAAATTTGTTGTTAATATCGTTGCATTTGATTGTTAAGAAAAAATATAATATTTGAATATTTTAATTAAACAAAAATACAAGTAATGGACTCAATTGTATAAAATTCACTTTAGTGGATGAACATTATAAATAGCAATCTGAAGTTCAATGTTGTATCAAACATATACCTCTAGATGGGAGTGGGGAATTTCTTATTAGAGTCCATCGCTTTTGCTTTTTCATAAGTAATAAGTTCAATAACAAAATTATATAAATCATTTCGAATTACATTGAGGCCGAGGAGACAATTAAGAAAATTGCAAAATTTTAATTTAACAATTATTGACAATACATTTATACCAAGCAGACTTTAAAATTCTAAAATTGCACAAAATGCAATATTTTGATTTTTAGATTTATTGTTAATGTCGTTGCATTTGATTGGTCAGAAAAATATAATATTCGAATACTTTCATTGGACAAAAATACAAGTAATGGACTCAATTGCATAAAATATACTTTAGTGGATCAATATTATAAATAGCAATATGGAGTTTCAAATGTTGTATCAAACATATATCTTTAGATGGGAGTGGGGAAACTTCATATTAGAGTCCATTACTTTTTACTTTTTCTTACGTAATATGTTTGAAAACAAAAAATATATAAATCATTTTGAATTGCATTGAGGCAAATGAGACAATTATGATCATTAGCAAAATTTAATTCAACATATTATAAACCAATACATTTATCCCTAGCAAACTTCAAGATTCTACAATTGCAAAAATGCAATATTTGGATTTTTAAAATTTATTGTTAATGTCATTGCTTTTGATTTGGTTTCCCAAAAAATATAATATTTTGAATATTTTTAACTTGAACCAACAAATGCAAGTAATGGAGCTCAATTGTATAAAATACACTTTAGTGGATGAATATTTATAAATAACAATCTGCAGTTTTAATGTTGTATCAAACATATATGTATAGATAGAGTGGGGAAACCTCTTATTAGAGTCCATTACTTTTGCTTTTTTAAGTAATATGTTTGAAAAGAAAACTATATAAATCATTTTGAATTGCATTGAAGCAAAGGAGACAGTTAAGAAAATTGCAAAATTTCTAATTCAGCAGATTATTGACAATGCATTTATCCCTAGTAGACTTTAAAATTTCTTAAATTGTGAACATGCAATATTTGGATTTTTTAATTTATTGTTAATATCGTTGCATTTGATTGGTTAAATAAATATAATATTTGGATATTTGAATTGAAAAAAAAATACAAGTAATGGACTCAATTCTATAAAATACGACTTTTGTGGATGAATATTATAAATAACAATCTGAAGTTTCAATGTTGTATCAACATATATCTATAAATGGGAGTGGGGAAACTTCTTATTAGAGTGCATGCTTGCTTTTTCTTAAGTAATATGTTTGAAAACAAAAATTATACAAATCATTTTGAATTGCATTGAGGCAAAGGGGACAATTAAGAAAATTGCAAATTTTAATTCAACAGATTATTGACCAATGCATTTATCCCTAACAGACGTTAAAATTCTAAAATTGAAAAAATGCAATATTTTGATTTTTAAATTTTTTTGTTAATGTCCTTGCATTTGATTGCTGAGAAATATAATTATTTGAATATGTTAATTCAATAACAAATACAAGTAATGGACTCAATTGCATAAAAATTCACTTTTAGTGGATGAATATTATAAATAGCATCTCAATCTTTAATGTGTATCAAGCTAATATCTTTAGATGGAACTAGGAAAACTTCTTATTAGAATCCCTTCCTTTTGCTTTTTCTTAAGTAATACATTTGAAAAGAAAAAACTATATGAATCATTTCGAATTGCATTTGAGGCGAAGGAGACAGTAAGAAACTGAAAAATTTTAATTCAACAGATTATTCACAATGCATTTTATCCCTGGTAGACTTTAAAATTCTAAAATTGCATAAACGCTATATTTTGATTTTTAAATTTGTTGTTAATGTCGTTGCATTTGATTTGCTGAGAAAAATATAATATTTGAATATTTTAATTGATCAAATATTACAAGTAATGGGATTTAATTGTATAAAATGCACTTTAGTGGATTAACATTATAAATAGCAATCTGAAGTTTCAATGTTGTATCAAACATATACCTCTAGATGGGAGTGGGGAAACTTCTTATTAGAATTCATTACTTTTGCTTTTTCATAAGTAATAAGTTCGATAACAAAAATTATATAAATCATTCGAATTACATTGAGGCCGAGGGAGACAATTAAGAAAATTGCAAAATTTTATTTAACAGATTATTGACAATACATTTATACCAAGTAGACTTTAAAATTCTAAAATTGCATAAATGCAACATTTTGATTTTTAGATTTATTGTCAATGTCGTTGCATTTGATGGGTCAGAAAAATATAATATTCGAATACTTTCATTGAAAAAAAATACAAGTAATGGACTCAATTGCATAAAATATACTTTAGTGGATGAATATTATAAATAGCAATCTGTAGTTTCAATGTTGTATCAAACATATATCTATAGATGGGAGTGGGGAAACTTCTTATTAGAGTCCATTACTTTTGCTTTTCTTAAGTAATATGTTTGAAAACAAAAATTATATAAATCATTTCAAATTCCATTGAGCCAAAGGAAACAATTAAGAAAATTGCAAAATTTTAAGTCAACAGATTATTGATAATACATTTATCCCTAGTAGACTTTAAAATTGTAAAATTACAAAAATGCAATATTTTGATTTTTAGATTTGTTGTTAATGTTGTTGCATTTGATTGCTGAGAAAAATATAATATTTGAATATTTTAATTGAATGAATATACAAGTAATGAACTCAATTGTATAAAATACACTTTAGTGGATGAATATTACAAATAGCAATCTGAAGTTTCAATAGTTGTATAAGCATATATCTCTCTAGATGGGCGTGGGGAAACTTCATATTAGAGTCCATTACTTTTGCACTTTCTTAAGTAATACGTTTGAAAACAAAAAATTTATAAATCATTTCGAATTGCATTGAGGCAAAGGACACAATTATGAATAATTACAAAATTTTAATTCAACAGATTATTGACAATACATTTATCCCTAGCAAAATTCAAAATTCTACAATTGCAAAAATGCAATATTTGGATTTTTAAATTTATTGTTAATGTCGTTGCTTTTGATTTGTTCGAAAAATATAATATTTGAATATTTTAATTAAACAAAAATGCATGTAATGGACTCAATTGTATAAAATACAATTTAGTGGATGAATATTATAAATAGCAATCTGCAGTTTTAATGTTGTATCAAACATATATCTATAAATGGGAGTAGGGAAACTTCTTATTAGAGTCCATTAGTTTTGCTTTTTCTTAAGTAATATGTTTGAAAACAAAAATTATATAAATCTTTTCGAATTCCATTGAGGCGAAGGAAACGATTAAGAAAATTGCAAAATTTTAAGTAAACAGATTATGACAATACATTTATCTCTAATAGATTTTAAAATTATAAAATTACAAAAATGCAATATTTTGATTTTTAAATTTATTGTTAATGTCCTTGGATNGATGAATATTATAAATAGCAATCTGACGTGTCAATGTTGTATCAAACATGTATCTTTAGATGGGAGTGGGGAAACTTCATATTAGAGTCCATTAAGTTTTGCTTTTCTTAAATAATATGTTTGAACACAAAAATTATATAATCATTTCAAATTGCATTGAGGCAAAGTAGACAATTAAAAAAATTGCAAAATTTTAATTCAACAGATTATCGACAATTCATTTATCCGTAGAATTCTTTAAAATTCTAAAATTGCAAAAACGCAATATTTTGATTTTTAAAATTTATTATTAATCTCGTTGCATTTGATTGTTGAGAAAAATATAATATTTGAATATGTTAATTGAATAAAAATACTTGTATAAAATACCCTTTAGTGGGTGAATATTATAAATAGCAATCTAAAGTTTCAAAGTTGAATCAAACATATATCTTTAGATAGGAGTGGGGAAACTTAATATTAGAATCCACAACATTTGCTTTTTCTTAAGTAATATGTTTGAACATAAAAATTATATAAATCATTTCGAAATGCCTTGAGGCAAAGTAGACAATTAAAAAAATTGCAAAATGTTAAGTCAACAGTTTATTGGCAATACATTATCCCTAGTAGACTTTAAAATTGTAAGATTACAAAAATGCAATATTTTAATTTTTAAATTTATTGTTAATGTGGTTGCATTTGATTGGTCAGAAAAATATAATATTTGAATATTTTAATTGGAAAAAAATGCAAATAATGGACTTAATTGTATAAAATACACTTTAGTGAATAAATATTATAAATAACAATCTGAAGTTTCAATGTTGTATCAAACATATATCTCTAGATGGGAGTGGGCAAACATCTTATTAGAGTCCACAACTTTTGCTTTTTTCTTAAGTAACATGTTTGAACACAAAATTATATAAATCATTTTGAATTGCATTGAGGCAAACTAGACAATTAAAAAAATTGTTAAAATTTTAATTTAACAGATTATTGACAATACATTTATCCTTAGCATACTTTAAAATTCTAAAATTGAAAAAATGCAATATTTTGATTTTTAAATTTATTGTTAATGTCGTTGCATTTGATTGTTGAGAAAAATATAGTATTTGAATATATTAATTGAACAAAATACACGTAATTGACTCAATTGTATAAAATACACTTTGGTGGATGAATATTATAAATAGAAATGTCAAGTTTTAATGTTGTATCAATCATATATCTCTAGGTAGGAGTGGGGAAACTTCTTATTAGAGTCCATTACTTTTGCTTTTTCTTAAGTAATATGTTTGTAAACAAAAATTATATCAATCATTTTGAATTACATTGAGGCGAAGGAGACAAATAAGAAAATTGCAGAATTTTAATTCAACACATTATTGACGATGCATTTATCCCTAGCAGAATTTAAAATTCTAAAATTGCGAAAATGCAGTATTTGGATTTTTAAATTTATTGTTAATGTCGTTGCATTTGATAGGTTAGAAAAATATAATATTTGAATAATTTAATTGAAAAAAAATACAAGTAACGAACTCAATCGTATAAAGTACACTTTTGTGGATGAATATTATAAATAACAATTGGAAGTTTCAACGTTGTATCAAGCATATATCTCTAGATGAGAGTGGGGAAACTTCTTATTAGAGTCCATTACTTTTACTTTTTCTTAAGTAATATGTTTGAAAATAGAAATTATATAAATCATTCGAATTGTATTGAAGTAAAGGAGACAATTAAGAAAGTTGCAAAATTTTAATTCAACAGATTATTGACAATACATTTATCCCTAGCATACTTTAAAATTCTAAAATTGCCAAAATGCAATATTTTGATTTTTAAATTTATTATTAATATGGATGCATTTGATTGGTCAAAAAAATATAATATTTGAATATTTTAATTGAAAAAAACTGCAAATAATGGACTCAATTGTATAAAATAAATTTTAGTGGATAAATATTATAAATAGCAATCTGAAGTTTCAATGTTGTATTAAATATATATCTCTACATGGGAACGGGAAAACTTCATATTAGAGTTCACAACTTTTGCTTTTTCTTAAGTAACATGTGTGAACACAAAAATTATATAAATCATTTCAAATTGCATTAAGACAAAGTAGACAATTAAAAAATTGCAAAATTTTAATTAAACAGATTATTGACAATACATTTATCCCTAGCATACTTTAAAATTCTAAAATTGCAAAAATGCAATATTTTGATTTTTAAATTTATTGTTAATGTCGTTGCATTTGATTCTTGAGAAAAATATAATATTTGAATATGTTAATTGAATGAAAATACACGTAATTGACTCAATTGTATAAAATACACTTTAATGGATGAATATTATAAATAGAAATCTCAAGTTTCAATGTTGTATCAAGCATATATCTCTAGATAGGAGTGGGGAAACTTCTTACTAGAGTCCATTACTTTTGCTTTTTCTTAAGTAATATGTTTGTAAACAAAAATTATATCAATCATTTTGAATGGCATTGAGGCAAAGGAGATAGTTAAGAAAATTGCAGAATTTTAATTCAACAGATTATTGACGATGCATTTATCCCTAACAGAGTTTAAAATTCTAAAATTGCGAAAATGCAGTATTTGAATTTTTAAATTTATTGTTAATGTCGTAACATTTGATAGGTTAGAAAAATATAATATTTGAATAGTTTAATTGAAAAAAAAAAATACAAGTGACGGACTCAATTGTATAAAATACACTTTTGTGGATGAATATTCTAAATAGCAATATGAAGTTTCAATGTTGTATCAAACATATATCTTTAGATGGGAGTGGGGAAAGTTCTTATTAGAGTCTATTACTTTTGCTTTTTCTTAAGTAATATGTTTGAAAACAAAAATTATATAAATCATTTCGAATTACATTGAGGCGAAGGAGACAGTTAAAAAGATTGCAAAATTTTAATTCCACAAATTATTGACGATACATTTATCCCTAGTAAAGTTTAAAATTATAAAATTGTGAAAATGCAATATTTGGATTTTTAAATTTATTGTTAATGTCATTGCATTGGATTGGTCAGAAAAATATAATATTTGAATATTTTAATTAAAAAAATACAAGTAATGGGCTCAATTATATAAAATACATTTTAGTGAATAAATATTATACATAGCAATCTGATGTTTTAATGTTGTATCAAACATATATCTGTAGATGGGAGTGGGGAAACTTCTTATTAGAGTCCATTGCTTTCGCTTTTTCATTAGTAATATATTCGATAAGAAAAATTATATAAATCATTTTAAATTACATTGAGGTCAAGGAATCAATTAAGAAAATTGCAAAATTTTAAATCAACAAATTATTGACAATGCATTTATACCTAGTAGACTTTAAAATTCTAAAATTGCAAAAACGCAATATTTTGATTTTTAGATCTATTGTCAATGTCGTTGCATTTGATTGGTCAGAAAAATATAATATTTTATTTTTATTGGACAAGTAATGGACTCAATTGTATAAAATACACTTTAGTGGATGAATATTATAAATAGCAATCTGAAGTTTCAATGTTGTGTTAAGCATATATCTCTAGATGGGAGTGGGAAAATTTCTTATTAGAGTCCATTGTTTTTGCTTTTTCATAAGTAATATGTTTGATAACAAAATTATATACATCATTTTGAATTGCATTGAGGTAAAGGAGACAATTAAGAAACTTGCAAAATTTTAAGTTAACAGATTATTGACAATATATTTATCCCTACCAGAGTTTAAAATTCTAAAATTGCATAACGCTATATTTTAATTTTTAAATTTGTAGTTAATGTCGTTGCATTTGATTGCTGAGAAAAATATAATATTTGAATATTTTAATTGAACAAAAATACAAGTAATGGACTTAATTGTATAAAATACACTTTACTTGATGAATATTATAAATAACAATCTAAAGTTTCAATGTTGTATCAAGCATATATCTATAGATGAGAGTGGGGAAACTTCTTATTAGAGTCCCTTGCTTTTAGTTTTTCTTCAATAATTTGTTTGAAAACAAAAATTATATAAATAATTTCGAATTGCATTGAGGCAAAGGGGACAATTAAGAAAGTTGCAAAATTTTAAGTCTATAGATTATTGACAAGACATTTATCCCCAACAGACTTTAAAATTCTAAAATTGTGTAAACGCTATATTTTGATTTCTAAATTTGTCATTAATGTCGTTGCATTTGGTTGCTGAGAAAAATATAATATTTGAATATTTTAATTGAACAAATATACAAGTAACAGACTCAATTGTATAAAATACACTTTAGTGGATTAATATTATAAATAGCAATCTTAAGTTTTAATGTTGTATTAAGCATATATCTTTAGATGGGAGTGGGGAAACTTCTTATTAGACTCTATTGTTTTTGCATTTTCATAAGTAATATGTTTGATAACAAAAATTATATAAATCATTTCGAATTGCATTGAGGCAAAGGAGACAATTAAGAAAATTGCAAAATTTTAAGCCAACAGATTATTGACAATACATCTATCCCTAGCAGACTTTAAAATTGTAAGATTGCAAAAATGCAATATTTTGATTTTTAAATTTATTATTAATGTTGTTGCATTTAATTGTTGAGAAAAATATAATATTTGAATTTGTTAATATAACAAAAATACAACTAATAGATACAATTGTATAAAATATACTTTAGTGGATGAATATTATAAATAGAAATCTGAATCTTCAATGTTATGTCAAGCATATATCTCTAGATATGAGTCGGGAAATTTCTTATTAGAGTCCATTACTTTTGCTATTTCTTAAGTAATATGTTTGTAAATAAAAATTATATAAATCATTTCGTATTGAGGCAAAGGAGACAGTTAAGAAAATTGCAAAATTTTAATTCCACAGTTTATTGACGATGTATTTATCCCTAGCAAATTTTAAAATTATAACATTGTGAAAATGCAATATTTGGATTTTTAAATTTATTGTTAATGTTGTTGCATTTGATTGGTTGGAAAAATATAATATTTGAATATTTTAATTGAAAAAAAAAATACAAGTAATGGACTCTGAAGTTTTAATGTTCTATCAAACATATATCTCTAAATGGTAGTAGAGAAACTTCTTATTAGAGTCCATTACTTTTACTTTTTCTTAAATAATATGTTTGAAAACCAAAATTATATAAATCATGTCGAATTACATTGAGGCAAAGGAGACAATTAAGAAAATTGCAAAATTTTAAGAGAACAGATTATTGACAATACATGTATTCTTAGCAGACTTTAAAATTTAAAAATTAAAAAAATGAAATCTTTTGATTTTTAAATTTTTTGTTAATGTGGTTGCATTTGATTGATCAGAAAAATATAATATTTGAAAATTTTAATTGAAAAAAAGAATGCCAGCAATGGACTCAATTGTATAAAATAAACTTTATTGGATGAATATTATAAATAGCAATATGGAGTTTCAATGTTGTATTGAACATATATCACTAAATGGGGGTAGGGAAACTTCTTATTAGAGTCCATTACTTTTTCTTTTTCTTCAGTGATATGTTTGAAAACAAAAAATATATAAATCATTTCGAATTACATTGAGGCAAAGGAGACAATTAAGAAAATTACAAAATTTTAATTCAACAAATTATTGACAATACATTTATCCCTAGCAAACTTTAAAATTCTACAATTGCAAAAATGCAATATTTGCATTTTTAAATTTATTGTTAATGTCGTTACTTTTAATTGGTCAGAAAAATACAATATTTGAATATTTTAATTGAAAAAAAATGCAAGTAATGGACTTAATTGTATAAAATACACTTTAGTACATGAATATTATAAAGAGCAATATGAAGTTTCAAAGTTGTATCAAACATATATCTTTAAATGTGAGCGGGGAAATTTCATATTAGAGTCCACAACTTCTGCTTTTTCTTAAGTAATATGTTTGAACACAAAAATTATATAAATCATTTTGAATTGTATTGAGGCAAAAGAGACAATTAAGAAAATTGCAAAATTTTAATTCAATAGATTATTGACAATACATTTATCCTTAGCAAACTTTAAAATTCTAAAATTGCAAAAATGCAATATTTTGATTTTTAGATTTATTATTATTATCATTGCTTTTGATTGTTGAGAAAAATATAATATTTGAATAAGAAAAATATAATATTTGAATACGTTAATTGAACAAAAATACAAGTAATGACCTCAGTTGTATAAAATACACTTTAATAGATGAATATTATAAATAGCAATCTGAAATTTCAATGTTGTATCAAACATATATCTCTATATGGGAGTGGGGAAACTTCTTATTAGAGTCATTACTTTTGCCTTTTCTAAAGTAATATGTTTGAAAAGAAAAATTATGTAAATCATTTTGAAGTGTGTTGAGGCAAAGGAGACAATTAAGAAAATTGCAAAATTTTAAGTCAACAAATTATTGACAATAAATTTATCCCTAGCAGACTTTAAAATTAAAAAATTACAAAAATGCAATATTTTGATTTTTAAATTTTTTGTTAATGTGGTTGTTTTTGATTGGTTAGAGAAATATAATATTTGAATATTTTAATTGAAACAAAAATGCAAGTAATGGACTCAATTGTATAAAATACACTTTAATGGATGAATATTATAAATAGCAATATGGAGTTTTAATGTTGTATCAAACATATATCTTTAGATAGGAGTGGGTAACTTCTTATTAAAGTCCATTACTTTTATTTTTTCTTAAGTAATATGTTTGAAGACAAAAATTATGTAAATTATTTCGAATTGCGTTGAGGCAAAGGAGACAATTAAGAAAATTGCAAAATTTTAAGACAACAGATTACTGATAAGACATTTATCCCTAGCAGATTTTAAAATTGTAAAATTACAAAAATGCAATATTTTGATTTTTAAATTTTTTGTTAATGTGGTTGCATTTGATTGGTTAAAAAATATAATATTTGAATATTTTAATTGAAAAAGAATGCAAGTAATGAACTCAATTGTATAAAATACACTTTAGTGGATGAATATTATAAATAGCAATATGGAGTTTCAATGTTGTATCAAACATATATCTCTAGATGGGAGTCCGAAAACTTCTTATTAGAGTCCATTACTTTTGCTTTTTCTTACGTAATATGTTTGAAAACAAAAAATATATAAATCATTTCGAAATGCATTGAGGCAAAGGAGACAATTAAGAAAATTGTAAAATTTTAATTCAACAGATTATTCACAATAGATTTATCCCTAACAATTTTTAAAATTCTAAAATCACAAAAATGCAATCTTTTGATTTTTAAATTTATTGTCAATGTCCTTGCATTTGATTGCTGAGAAAATATAATATTTGAATATGTTAATTTAATAAAAATACATGTAATGGACAAAATTGTATAAAATACACTTTAATGGATGAATATTATAAATAGCAATCTGAAACTTCAATGTTGTATGAAGTTTATATCATTAGATGGGGGTGAGGAAACTTCTTATTAGAATCCATTGTTTTTACTTTTTCATAAATAATATATTTGATAACAAAAATTATATAAATCATTGCAAATTGTATTGAGGCAAATGAGACAATTAAGATAATTGAAAAATTTTAAATCAACGGATTATTAACAATACATTTATCCCTAGCAAACTTTAAAATTTTACCGTTGCAAAAATGCAATATTTGGATTTTTAAATTTATTATTAATGTCATTGCTTTTAATTGGTCACAAAAATATAATATTTGAATATTTTAATTGAAAAAAAATGCAAGTAACGAACTCAAATGTATAAAATACACTTTAGTGGATGAATATTATAAATAGCAATCTGCAGTTTCAATGTTGTATCAAACATATATCTCTAGATGGGAGTGGGGAAATTTCTTATTAGAGTCTATTACTTTTGCTTTTTCTTAAGTAATATGTTTGAAGACAAAAATTATTTAAATCATTTCGAATTGCGTTGATGCTAAGGAGACATTTGAGAAAATTCCAAAATTTTAATTCAACAAATTATTGATAATACATTTATCCTTAGTAAACTTTAAAATTCTACAATTGCAAAAATCCAATATGTGGATTTTTAAATTTATTGTTAATGTCGTTACTTTTGATTGGTAAGAAAAATATAATATTTGAATATTTTAATTGAAAAAAAAAATGCAAGTAATAGACTCAATTGTATAAGATACACATTAGTGGATGAATATTATAAATAGTAATCTGAAGTTTCAATATTGTATCAAACATATATCTCTAGATGGAAGTGGAGAAATTTCATATTAGAGTCCACAACTTTTTCTTTTTTTTAAGTAACATGTTTAAACACAAAAATTATATAAATCATTTCGAATTGCATTGAGGCAAAGTAGACAATTAAAAAAATTGCAAAATTTTTATTCAACAGATTATTGACAATACATTTATCCTTAGCATACTTTAAAATTCTAAAATTGCAAAAATACAATATTTTGATTTTTAAATTTATTGTTAATGTCATTGCATTTGATTGTTGAGAATAATATAATATTTGAATATGTTAATTGAACAGATATACAACTAATTGACTCAATTGTATAAAATACACTTTAGTGGATGAATATTATAAATAGAAATCTTAAGTTTCAATGTTGTATCAAGCATATATCTCTAGATGTGAGTGGTGACACTTCTTATTAGAGTCCATTACTTTTGCTTTTTCCTAAGTACTATGTTTGAAAAGAAAAATTATATAAATCGTTTTGAATTTGAATTACATTGAGGCAGAAAAGACAATTAAGATAATTGCAAAATTTTAATTCAAGAGATTATTGAGAATGCATTTATTCCTAATAGACTTTAAAATTCAAAATTTGCAAAAATGCAATATTATGATTTTTAAATTTATTGTTAATGTTGTTGCATTTGATTACTAAGAAAAATATAATATTTGAATACGTTAATTGAACAAAAATACAAGTAATGGACTCAATTGTATAAAATACACTTTAGTGAATCAATATTATAAATAGCAATCTGAAGTTTCAATGTTGTATTAATCATATATCTCTATATGGGAGTGGGGAAAGTTCTTATTAACATCCATTACTTTTGCTTCTTCTTAAGTAATATGTTTGAAAACAAAAATTATATAAAAGATGTCGAATTGCATTGAGGCAAATAGCAATCTACAGGTTCAATGTTCTATCAAACATATATCTTTAGATGGGAGTGGGGAAACTTCTTATTAGAGTCCATTACTTTTGCCTTTCCTTAAGTAATATGTTTAAAGACAAAAATTATGTAAATCATTTTGAATTGCGTTGAGGCAAAGGAGACAGTTAAGAAAATTGCAAAATTTTAAAACAACAAATTATAGAAAATACATTTGTCCCTAGTAGACTTTAAATTAAAAAATTACAAAAATGCAATATTTTGATTGTTCAATTTTTTCTTACTGTGGTTGCATTTGATTGGTCAGAAAAATATAATATTTGAATATTTTAATTGAAAAAAAAAATGCAAGTGATGGAATCAATTATATGAAGTAGACTTTAATGGATGAATATTATAAATAGTAATCTGTCGTTTCAATGTTCTATCAAACTTATATCTCTAGGTGAGAGTGGGGAAACTTCTTATTAGAATCCATTACTTTTGCTTTTTCTTAAGTAATATGTTTAAAGACAAAAATTACGTAAATCATTTCGAATTGCGTTGAGGTAAAAGAGACAATTAAGAAAATTGCGAAATTTTAAGACAACATATTATTGACATTACATTTAACTCTAGTAGACTATAAAATTGTAAAATTACAAAAATGAAATATTTTGATTTTTTAATTTTTTGTTAATGTGGTTGCATTTGATTGGTCAAAAAAAATGTAATATTTGAATATTTTTATTGAAAAAAAAATGCAAGTAATGGACTCAACTATATAAAATACACCTTAGTGGACGAATATTATAAAGAGCAATCTGGAGTTTCAATGTTGTATCAAACAAATATCTTTAGATGGGAGAAAAAAACTTGATATTAGAGTCTATTATTTTTGCTTTTTCTTGCGTAATATGTTTGAGAACAAAAAATATATAAATCATTTCGAATTGCATTGAGGCGAAGGAGACAATTAAGGAAATTGCAAAATTTTAATTCAACAGATTATTGGCAATACATTTGTGCCTAGCAGACTTTAAAATTAAAAAATTACAAAAATGTAATATTTTGATTTTTAGAATTATTGTTAATGTCGTTGCATTTGATTGTTGAGAAAAATATAATATTTGAATATGTTAATTAAACAAAAATACAAGTAATGAACCCAATTATATAAAATACACTATAGTGGATGAATATTATAAATAGCAATCTGCAGTTTCAATGTTGTATCAAACATATATCTCTATATGGGAGTGGGGAAACTTCTTATTAGAGTCATTACTTTTGCCTTTTCTTAAGTAATATGTTTGAAAACAAAAGTTATGTAAATTATTTTGAAATGCGTTAAGGCAAAAGAGATAATTAAGAAAATTGCAAAATTTTAAAACAACAGATTATTGACAATACATTTATTCCTAACAGACTTTAAAATTCTAAAATTGCAAAAAAGCAATATTTTGATTTTTAGATTTATTGTTAATGTCGTTGCATTTGATTGTTGAGAAAAATATAATATTTGAAAATTTTAATTGAAAAAAAAAGCAAGTAATGGACTCAATTGTATAAAATATAGTTTAGTGGATGAATATTATAAATAGCAATATGGAGTTTCAATGTTGTATCAAACAAATATCTATAGATGGGAGTCAGAAAACTTCATATTAGAGTGCATTACTTTTAATTTTTCTTATGTAATATGTTTGAGAACAAAAAATATATAAATCATTTGGAATTGCCTTGAGGCAAAGGAGAAAATTAAGGAAATTGTAAAATTTTAATTCAACAGATTATTGGCAATACATTTGTCCCTAGTAGATTTTAAAATTAAAAAATTTCAAAATTGCAATATTTTGATTTTTAAAATTATTGTTAATGTCATTGCATTTGATTGTTGAGAAAAATATAATATTTGAATATTTTAATTGAAAAAAAATGCAAGTAATGGACTCAATCGTATAAAATACACTTTAGTGGATGAATATTATAAATTGCAATCTGCAGTTTCAATGTTCTATCAAACTTATATCTCTAAATGGGAGTGGGAAAACTTCTTATTAGAGTCCATTACTTTTGCTTTTTCTTAAGTAATATGTTTGTAGACAAAAATTGTGTAAATCATTCCAAATTGCATTGAGGCAAAGGAGACAATTTAGATAATTGCAAAAATTTAATTCAACAAAATATTAATAATACATTTATCCCTAGCAAACTTTAAAATTATATAATTGCAAAAGAGCAAAATTTGGATTTTTAAATTTATTGTCAATGTCGTTGCTTTTAATTGGTCACAAAAATATAATATTTGAATATTTTAATAAAAAACGCAAATAATGGATTCAATTGTATAAAATATACTTTAGTACATGAATATTATAAATAGCAATTTGCAGTTTCAATGTTGTATCAAACATATATCTCTAGATGGGAGTGGGGAAACTTCTTATTAGAGTCTATTACTTTTACTTTTTCTTAAGTAATATGTTTGAAAACAAAAACTATGTAAATCATTTCGAATTGCATTGAGGCAAAAGAGACAATTAAGAAAATTGAAAAATTTTAAGAAAACAAATTATTGACAATATATTTATCCCTAGCAAACTTTAAAATTGTAAAATTACAAAAAAGTAATATTTTGATTTTTAAATTTTTTGTTAATATGGTTGCATTTGATTGGTAAGAAAAATATAATATTTGAATATTTTAATTAAAAAAAAATGCAAGTAATGGACTTAATTGTATAAAATACACTTTAGTGGATGAATATTATAAATAGCAATTTGGAGTTTCAATGTTGTATCAAACAAATGTCTCTAAATGGGAGTCAGAAAACTTCATATTAGAGTCCATTACTTTTACTTTTTCTTACATAATATGTTTGAGAACAAAAAAGATATAAATCATTTCGAATTGCATTGAGACAAAGGAGACAATTAAGGAAATTGAAAATTTTCAATTCAATAGATTATTAACAATACATTTGTTCTTAGCAGATTTTAAAATTAAAAAATTCCAAATATGTAAGATTTTGATTTTTAGACTTATTGTTAGTTTCATTGCATTTGATTGTTGAGAAAAATATAATATTTGAATATGTTAATTGAACAAAAATACAAGTAATTGACTCAATTGTATAAAATACGCTTTAGTGGATGAATATTATTAATAGCAATCTGCAGTTTCAATATTGTGTCAAACATATATCTCTAGATGAGAGTGGGGAAACTTCTTATTAGAGTCTATTACTTTTGCTTTTTCTTAAGTAATATGTTTGAAAACAAAAATTATGTAAATCATTTTGAATTGCGTTAAGGCAAATGAGACAATTAAGAAAATTGCAAAATTTTAGGACAATAGATTATTGACAATACATTTATCCCTAGCAAATTTTAAAATTGTAAAATTAGAAAAATGCAATATTTTGATTTTTAAATTTTTTGTTAATGTCGTTGCTTTTGATTGGTTAGAAAAATAAAATATTTGAATAATTTAATTGAAAAAAAAGTGTAAGTAATGGACTGAATTGTATAAAATACACTTTAGTGGATGAATATTATAAATAGCAATGGAGTCTCAATTTTGTATCAAACAAATATGTCTAAATAGGAGTTAGAAAACTTCATATTAGTGTCCATTACTTTTGCTTTTTCTTACATAATATGTTTGAAAACAAAAAATATATAAATCATTTCGAATTGCATTAAGGCAAAGGAGACAATTAAGAAAATTGCAAAATTTTAATTTTGCAGAATATTGACAATACACTTATCACTAGCACATTTTAAAATTATAAAATTGCAAAAATGCAATATTTTGAATTTTAAATTTATTGTTAATATCCTTGCATTTGATTGTTGAGAAAATACAATATTTGAATATGTTAATTCAATAAAAATACAAGTAATGGCCTAAATTATATAAAATACACTTTAATAGATAAATATTATAAATAGCAATCTGAAACTTCAATGTTGTGTCAAGCTTATATCTTTATATGAGATTGGGGAAATTTCTTATTAAAGTCCATTATTTTTGCTTTTTCATAAGTAATATGTTTAATAACAAAAATTATATAAATCATTTCAAATTGCATTGAGGCAAAGGAGACAATTGAGATAATTGCAAAATTTTAATTCAACAAATTATTAACAATGCATTTATCCCTAGCAAACTTTAAAATTCTACAATTGCAAAAATGCAATATTTGGATTTTTCAATTAATTGTTAATGTCGGTGCTTTTAATTAGTCATGAAAATATAATATTTGAATATTTTAATAAAAAAATACAAGTAATGGACTCAATTGTATAAAATACACTTTAGTAGATGAATATTATAAATAGCAATCTGTAGTTCCAATGTTGTATCAAACATATATCTTTAGATGAGAGTGAGGAAACTTCTTATTAGACTCTATTACTTTTGCTCTTTCTTAAATAATATGTTTGAAAACAAAAATTATGTAAATCATTTTGAATTGCGTTGAGGTAATAGAGACAATTAAGAAAATTGCGAAATTTTAATACAACAGATTATTAACAATACATTTATCCCTAGCAGATTTTAAAATTATAAAATTGCAAAAATGCAATATTTTGACTTTTAGATTTATTGTTAATGTCATTGCATTTGATTATTGAGAAAAATATAATATTTAAATATGTTAATTGAACAAAAATACAAGTAATGGACCCAATTGTATAAAATAAATTTTAGGGGATGAATATTATAAATAGCCGTCTGGAGTTTCAATTTTGTATCAAACAAATATCCCTAGATAAGAGTCAGAAAACTTCATATTAGAGTCCATCACTTTTCCTTTTTCTCACGTAATATGCTTGAAAACAAAAAATATATAAATCATTTCAACTTGCATTGAGGCAGAGGAGACAATTAAGGAAATTGCAAAATTTTACTTCAACAAATTATTAGCAATACATTTGTCCCAAGCAGGTTTTGAAATTAAAAAATTACAAAAATGCAATATTTTGATTTTTAGAATTATTATTAATGTCGTTGCATTTGATTGTTGAGAAAAATATAATATTTGAATATATTAATTGAACAAAAATACAAGTAATGGACTCAAATGTATAAAATACACTTTAGTTGATGAATATTATAAATAGCAATCAACAGTTTCAATATTGTATCAAACATATATCTCTAGATAGGAGTGGGAAAACTTCTTAGTAGAGTCTATTACTTTTGCTTTTTCTTAAGTAATATGTTTGAAAACAAAAATTATGTAAATCATTTTGAATTACGTTGAGGCAAAAGAGACAATTAAGAAAATTGCAAAATTTTAAGACAACAGATTATTGACAATAGATTTATCCCTATCAGACTTTAAAATTGTAAAATTACAAAAAAGTAATATTTTGATTTTTAAATTTTTTGTTAATGTAGTTACATTTGAATGGTTAGAAAAATATAATATTTGAATATTTTAATTGAAAAAAAAATGCAAGTAATGGATTTAATTGTATAAAATACACCTTAGTGGATGAATATTATAAATAGCAATCTGGAGTTTCAATGTTGTATCAAACAAATATCTCTATATGGGAGTCAGAAAACTTCATATTATAGTCCATTACTTTTACTTTTTCTTATTTAATATGTTTGAGAACATAAAATATATAAATCATTTCGAATTGCATTAAGGCAAAGGAGAAAATTAAGGAAATTGCAAAAATTTAATTCAGAAGATTATTGGCAATACATTTGTCCCTAGCAGACTTTAAAATTAAAAAATTTCAAAATTGCAATATTTTGACTTTTAAAATTATTGTTAATGTCATTGTATTTGATTGTTGAGAAAAATATAATATTTGAATATTTCAATTGAAAAAAAAGTGCAAGTAATGGACTCAATTGTATAAAATACACTTTAGCGGATGAATATTATAAATAGCAATATGGAGTTTCAATGTTGTATCAAACAAATGTCTCTAGATGGGAGTCAGAAAACTTCATATTAGAGTCCATTACTTTTGCTTTTTCTTACATAATATGTTTGAGAACAAAAAATATATAAATCATTTCGAATTGCATTGAGGCAAAGGAGACAATTAAGGAAATTGCAAAATTTCAATTCAATAGATTATTGACAAGACATTTGTCCTTAACAGATTTTAAAATTAAAAAATTACAAAAAATGCAAGATTGTGATTTTTAAAATTATTGTTAGTGTTGTTGCATTTGATTGTTGAGAAAACTATAATATTTGAATATGTTAATTGAACAAAAATACAAGTAATGGACTTCATTGTATAAAATACAGTGTAGTGGATGAATATTATAAATAGCAATCTGCAATTTCAATATTGTATCAAACAGATATCTCTAGATGGGAGTGGGGAAACTTCTTATTAGAGTCCCTTACTTTTACTTTCTCTTAAGTAATATGTTTGAAGGAAAAAATTATGTAAATCATTTCGAATTGCATTGAGGCAAAAGAGACAATTAAGAAAAGTGCAAAATTTTAAGACAACAGATTATTGACAATACATTTATCCTTAGCAGACTTTAAAATTCTAAAATTACAAAGATGCAATATTTTGATTTTTAAATTTATTGTTAATATCGTTGCATTTGATTGTTGAGAAAAATATAATATTTGAATATTTTAATTGAAAAAAAAATACAAGTAATGGAGTCAATTGTAAATCATTTCGAATTGCGTTGAGGCAAAGGAGACAATTAAGAAAATTGTAAAATTTTAAGATAACAGATTATTGACAATATATTTATCCCTAGCAGACTTTAAAATTCTAAAATTACAAAAATGCAATATTTTGATTTTTAGATTTATTGTTCATGTCGTTGCATTTGATTGTTGAGAAAAATATAATATTTGAAAATTTTAATTGAAAAAAAAAATACAAGTAATGGACTCAATTGTAAATCATTTCGAATTGCGTTGAGGTAAAGGAGATAATTAAGAAAAGTGTAAAATTTTAAGACAACAGATTATTGACAATATATTTATCCCTAGCAGACTTTAAAATTGTAAAATTACAAAAAAGTAATATTTTGATTTTTAAATTTTTTGTTAATATTATTGCATTTGATTGGTTAGAAAAATATAATATTTGAATATTTTAATTGAAAAAAAAATGCAAGTAAAATACACTTTAGTGGATGATAATTATAAATAGCAATTTGCAGGTTCAATGTTCTATCAAACATATATCTCTAGATGGGAGGGGAAACTTCTTATTAGAGTCCATTACTTTTACTTTTTCTTACGTAATATGTTTAAGAACACAAAATATATAAATCATTTCGAATTGCATTGAGGCAAAGGAGATAATTAAGGAAATTGCAACATTTCAATTCAACAGATTATTGGCAATACATTTATCCCTAGCAGATTTTAAAATTAAAAAATTTCAAAATTGCAATATTTTGATTTTTAGAATTATTGTTAATGTCATTGTATTTGATTGTTGAGGCAAATATAATATTTGAATTTTTTAATTGAAAAAAAAAATGCAAGTAATGGACTCAATTGTATAAAATACACTTTAGTAGATGAATATTATAAATTACAATCTGCAGTTTCAATGTTCTATCAAACTTATATCTCTAAATGGGAGTGGGGAAACTTCTTATTAGAGTCCATTACTTTTGCTTTTTCTTAAGTAATATGTTTGAAGACAAAAATTATGTAAATCATTCCAAATTGCATTGAGGCAAAGGAGACAATTTAGATAATTGCAAAATTTTAATTCAACAAATTATTAACAATACATTTATCACTAGCAAACTTTAAAATTATACAATTGCAAAAATGCGAAATTTGGATTTTTAAATTTATTGTCAATGTCATTGCTTTTAATTGGTCACGAAAATATAATATTTGAATATTTTAATAAAAAAATGCAAGTAATGGATTCAATTGTATTAAATACACTTTAGTAGATGAATATTATAAATAACAATTTGCAGTTTCAATGTTGTATCAAACATATATCTCTAGATGGGAGTGGGGAAACTTGTTATTAGAGTCTATTACTTTTACTTTTTCTTAAGTAATATGTTTGAAGACAAAAATTATGTAAATCATTTCGAATTGGGTTGAGGAAAAAGAGATAATTAAGAAAATTGAAAAATTTTAAGATAACAGATTATTGACAATACATTTATCCCTAGCAGACTTTAAAATTCTAAAATTACAAAAATACAATATTTTGATTTTTAGATTTATTATTAATGTCGTTGCATTTGATTGTTGAGAAAAATATAATATTTGAATATTTTAATTAAAAAAAAATACAAGTAATGGACTCAATTGTAAATCATTTCGAATTGCGTTGAGGCAAAGGAGATAATTAAGAAAATTGTAAAATTTTAAGACAACAAATTATTAACAATATATTTATCCCTAGCAGACTTTAAAATTGTAAAATTACAAAAAAGTAATATTTTGATTTTTAAATTTTTTGTTAATGTTATTGCATTTGATTGGTTAGAAAAATATAATATTTGAATATTTTAATTGAAAAAAAAATGCAAGTAATGGACTCAATTCTATAAAATATACTTTAGTGGATGATAATTATAAATAACAATCTGCAGGTTCAATGTTCTATCAAACATATATCTCTAGATGGGAGGGGAAACTTCTTATTAGAGTCCATTACTTTTGCTTTTTCTTACGTAATATATTTAAGAACACAAAATATATAAATCATTTCGAATTGCATTGAGGTAAAGGAGACAATTAAGGAAATTGCAAAATTTCAATTCAACAGATTATTAGCAAAACATTTATCCCTAGCAGATTTTAAAATTAAAAAATTTCAAAATTGCAATATTTTGATTTTTAGAATTATTATTAATGTCATTGTATTTGATTGTTGAGACAAATATAATATTTGAATTTTTTAATTGAAAAAAAATGCAAGTAATGGACTTAATTGTATAAAATACACTTTAGTATATGAATATTATAAATTACAATCTGCAGTTTCAATGTTCTATCAAACTTATATCTCTAAATGGGAGTGGGGAAACTTTTTATTAGAGTCTATTACTTTTGCTTTTTCTTAAATAATATGTTTGAAGACAAAAATTATTTAAATCATTTCGAATTGCGTTGAGGTGAAGGAGACAATTATGAAAATTGCAAAATTTTAAGACAACAGATTATTGACAATACAATTATTTCTACTAGACTTTAAAATTCCAAAATTGCAAAAATGCAATATTTTGATATTTAAATTTATTGTTAATGTCGTTGCATTTGATGATTGAGAAAAATATAATATTTGAATATTTTAATTGAAAAAAGAAATGCAAGTAATGGACTCAATTGTATAAAATACATTTTAGTAGATGAATATTATAAATAACAATCTGGTGTTTAAATGTTGTATCAAACTTATATCTCTAAATGGGAGTCCGGAAACTTCACATTAGAATCCATTACATTTTCTTTTTTTGAAGTAATATGTTTGAAAACAAAAATATATAAATCATTTCGAATTGCATTAAGGCAAAGGAGACAATTAAGGATATTGCAAAATTTTAATTCAACAGATTATTGGCAATACATTTGTCCCTAGCAGACTTTAAAAATAAAAAATTTCAAAACTGCAATATTTTGATTTTTAGAATTATTGTTAATGTCATTGTATTTGCTTGTTGAGACAAATATAATATTTGAATTTTTTAATTGAAAAAAAAATGCAAGTAATGGACTCAATTGTATAAAATACACTTTAGTGGATGAATATTATAAATTGCAATCTGCAATTTCAATGTTCTATCAAACTTATATCTCTAAATGGGAGTGGGGAAACTTCTTATTAGAGTTCATTACTTTTGCTTTTTCTTAAGTAATATGTTTCAAGACAAAAATTATGTAAATCATTCCAAATTGCATTGAGGCAAAGGAGATAATTTAGATAATTGCAAAATTTTAATTCAACAAATTATTAACAATACATTTATCCCTAGCAAACTTTAAAATTATACAATTGCAGAAATGCGAAATTTGGATTTTTAAATTTATTGTCAATGTCGTTGCTTTTAATTGGTCACGAAAATATAATATTTGAATATTTTAATAAAAAAATGCAAGTAATGGATTCAATTGTATAAAATACACTTTAGTAGATGAATATTATAAATAGCAATTTGCAGTTTCAATGTTGTATCAAACGTATATCTCCAGATAGGAGCGGGGAAACTTCTTATTAGAGTTTATTACTTTTACTTTTTCTTAAGTAATATGTTTGAAGACAAAAATTATGTAAATCATTTCGAATTGCGTTAAGGCAAAAGCGACAATTAAGAAAATTGCAAAATTTTAAGACTACAGATTATTGACAATACATTTATTCCTAGCAGATTTTAAAATTCTAAAATTACAAAAATGCAATATTTTGATTTTTAGATTTATTGTTAATGTCGTTGCATTTGATTGTTGAGAAAAATATAATATTTGAATATTTCAATTGAAATAAAAAAGTGTAAAATACACTTTAGCGGATGAATATTATAAATAGCAATCTGGAGTTTCAATATTGTATCAAACAAATGTCTCTAGATGGGAGTCAGGAAACTTCATATTAGAGTCCATTTCTTTTGCTTTTTCTTACGTAATATGTTTGAGAAAAAAAAATATATAAATCATTTCGAATTGCATTGAGGCAAAAGAGACAATTAAGGAAATTGCAAAATTTCAATTCAATAGATTATTGACAAGACATTTGTCCTTAGCAGATTTTAAAATTAAAAAATTACAAAAAATGCAAGATTTTGATTTTTAGAATTATTGTTAGTGTCGTTGCATTTGATTGTTGAGAAAAATATAATATTTGAATATGTTAATTGAACAAAAATACAAGTAATGGACTCAATTGTATAAAATACAGTGTAGTGGATGAATATTATAAATAGCAATCTGAAGTTTCAATATTGTATCAAACATATATCTCTAGATGGGAGTGGGAAAACTTGTTATTAGAGTCCATTACTTATACTTTTTCTTAAGTAATATGTTTGAAGACAAAAATTATGTAAATTATTTCGAATTGCATTGAGGCAAAAGAGACAATTAAGAAAATTGCAAAATTTTAAAACAACAGATTATTGACAATACATTTATCACTAGCAAACTTTAAAATTCTAAAATTACAAAAATGCAATATTTTGACTTTTAGATTTATTGTTGATGTCGTTGTATTTGATTATTGAGAAAAATATAATATTTGAATATTTTAATTGAAAAAAAAATACAAGTAATGGACTCAATTGTAAATCATTTCGAATTGCGTTGAGGCAAAGGAGATAATTAAGAAAATTGTAAAATTTTAAGATAATAGATTATTGACAATATATTTATCATTAGCAGACTTTAAAATTGTAAAATTACAAAACAAGTAATATTTTGATTTTTAAATTTTTTGTTAATGTTATTACATTTGATTGGTTAGAAAAATATGATATTTAAATATTTTAATTAAAAAAATGCGAGTAATGGACTCAATTTTATAAAATACACTTTAGTGGATGATAATTATAAATAACAATCTGTAGGTTCAATGTTCTATCAAACATATATCTCTAGATGGGAGTGGGGAAACTTATTATTAAAGTCCATTACTTTTGGTTTTTCTTACGTAATATGTTTGAGAACAAAAAATATATAAATCATTTCGAATTGCATTGAGGCAAAGGAGATAATTAAGGAAATTGCAAAATTTCAATTCAATAGATTATTGACAATACATTTGTCCCTAGCAGACTTTAAAATTAAGAAAATACAAAAATGCAAGATTTTGATTTTAGAATTATTGTTAGTGTCGTTGCATTTGATTGTTGAGAAAAATATAATATTTGAATATGTTAATTGAACAAAAATACAAATAATGGACTCAATTGTATAAAATACACTTTAGTGGATGAATATTATAAATAGCAACCTGCAGTTTCAATATTGTATTAAACATATATCTCTAGATGGGAGTGGGGAAACTTTTTGTTAGAATCCATTACTTTTACTTTTTCTTAAGTAATATGTTTGAAGACAAACATTACGTAAATCATTTCGAATTGCGTTGAGGTAAAGGACACAATTATGAAAATTGCAAAATTTTAAGACAACAGATTATTGATAATATAATTATTCCTAGCAAACTTTAAAATTCCAAAATTGCAAAAATGCAATATTTTGATCTTTAGATTTATTGTTAATGTCGTTGCATTTGATGATTGAGAAAAATATAATATTTGAATATTTTAATCAAAAAAGGAAATGCAAGTAATGGACTCAATTGTATAAAATATATTTTAGTGGATGAATATTATAAATAGCAATCTTGTATTTAAATGTTGTATCAAACTTATATCTCTAGATAGGAGTCGGGAAACTTCATATTAGAATCCATTATATTTTCTTTTTCTAACGTAATATGTTTGAAAACAAAAAATATATAAATCATTTTAAATTGCATTGAAGCAAAGGAGACAATTAAGGAAATTGCAAAATTTTAATTCAACAAATTATTGGCAATACTTTGTCCATATCAGACTTTAAAATTAAAAAATTTCAAAATTACAATATTTTGATTTTTAGAATTATTGTTAATGTCTTTGTATTTGATTGTTGAGACAAATATAATATTTGAATTGTTTAATCGAAAAAAAAATGCAAGTAATGGACTCAATTCTATAAAATACACTTTAGTGGATGAATATTATAAATTGCAATCTATAGTTTCAATGTTCTATCAAACCTATATCTCTAAAGGGGAGTGGGGAAACTTCTTATTAGAGTCCATTACTTTTGCTTTTTTTTAAGTAATATGTTTGAAGACAAAAATTATGTAAATCATTTCGAATTGCGTTGAGGTAAAGGAGACAATTAAGAAAATTGCAAAATTTTAAAACAACAGATTATTGACAAGACATTTATCCATAGTGGACTTTAAAATTTTAAAATTGCAAAAATGCAATATTTTGAATTTTAGATTTATTGTTAATGTCGTTGCATTTGATTGTTGAGAAAAATATAATATTTGAATATTTTAATTGAAAAAAAAAATGCAAGCAATGAACTCAATTGTATAAAATTCACTTTAGTAAATGAATATTATAAATAGCAATCTAGAGTTTGAATGTTGTATCAAACATATATCTCTAGATGAGAGTGGGGAAACTTTTTATTAGAGTCCATTACTTTTACTTTTTCTTAAGTAATATGCTTGAAAACAAAAATTATGTAAATCATTTCGAATTGCGTTGAGACAAAGGAGACAATTTAGAAAATTGCAAAATTTTAAGACAACAGATTATTGACAATACATTTATCCCTAGCAGACTTTGAAATTATAAAATTACAAAAATGAAATATTTTGATTTTTAGATTTATTGTTAATGTCGTTGCATTTGATTGTTGAGAAAAATATAATATTTGAATATTTTAATTGAAAAAAAAATACAAGTAATGCACTCAATTGTATAAAATACACTTTAGTTGATGAATATTATAAATAGCAATCTGGAGTTTCAATGTTGTATCAAACAAATATCTCTAAATGGGAGTCAGAAAACTTCTTGTTTTTTTCTTACGTAATATGTTTGAAAACAAAAAAATATATAAATCATTTCGAATTCCATTGAGGCAAAGGAGACAATTAAGGAAATTGCAAAATTTTAATTCAACAGATTATTGGCAATACATTTGTTCCTAGCAGACTTTAAAATTAAAAAATTACAAAAATACAATATTTTGATTTTTAAAATTATTGTTAATGTCGTTGCATTTGATTATTGAGAAAAATATAATATTTGAATATGTTAATTGAACAAAAATATAAGTAATAGACTCAATTATATAAAATACACTTTAGTTGATGAATATTATAAATAGCAATCTGGAGTTTCAATGTTGTATCAAACAAATATCTCTAAATGGGAGTCAGAAAACTTCTTGTTTTTTTCTTACATAATATGTTTGAAAATAAAAAATATATAAATCATTTCGAATTGCATTGAGGCAAAGGAGAAAATTAAGGAAATTGTAAAATTTTAATTCAACAGATTATTGGCAATACATTTGTTCCTAGCAGACTTTAAAATTAAAAAATTACAAAAATGCAATATTTTGATTTTTAGAATTATTGTTAATGTCGTTGCATTTGATTATTGAGAAAAATATAATATTTGAATATGTTAATTGAACAATAATACAAGTAATGGACTCAATTGTATAAAATACACTTTAATGGATGAATATTATAAATAGCAATCTGCAGTTTGAATGTTGTATCAAACATATATCTCTAGATGGGAGTGGGGAAATTTCTTATTAGAGTCCATTGCTTTTGCTTTTCCTTATGTAATGTGTTTGAAAACATAAATTATATAAATCATTTCGAATTGCATTAAGGCAAAGGAGATAATTAAGAAAATTGCAAAATTTTAAATCAACAGATTATTGACAATACATTTATCGTTAGCAGACTTTAAAATTCTAAAATTACAAAAATGCAGTATTTCGATTTTTAAATTTATTGTTAATGTCGTTGCATTTAATTGCTGCGAAAAATATAATATTTGAATATGTTAACATAACAAAAATACAAATAATGGACCCAATTGTATAATATACACTTTTGGTGGATAAATATTATAAATAGAAATATGAATCTTTAATGTTATATCAAGCATATATCTCTTAATGTGAGTGGGGAAACTTCTTATTAGAGTCCATTACTTTTGCTCTTTCTTAAGTAATATGTTTGCAAACAAAAATTATATAAATCATTTCAAATTGTAGTGAGGCGAAGGAGACAGTTGAGAAAATTGCAAAATTTTAATTCTACAAATTATTGACAATGCATTTATCCATAGCGAACTTTAAAATTATAAAATTGTGAAAATGCAATATTTGGATTTTTAAATTTATTGTTAATATTGTCGCATTTGATTGGTCAGAAACATATAATATTTGAATATTTTAATTGAAAAAAGAAATATAAGTAATGGACTCAATTGTATAAAATACACTTTAGTGGATGAATATTATAAATAGCAATCTGAAGTTTTAACGTTGTATCAAACATATATCTCTAAATGGGAGTGGGGAAACTTCATATGAGAGTCCATTGCTTTTACTTTTTCATAAGTAATATGTTCGATAACAAAAATTATATAAATTGTTTTGAATTACATTGAGGCCAAGGAGACAATTAAGAAAATTGCAAAAGTTTAATTCAATAGATTATTGACAATGCATTTATACCTAGTAGACTTTAAAATTCTAAAATTGGAAAAATGCAATATTTTGATTTTTAAATTTATTGCCAATGTCGTTGCATTTGATTGGTTAGAAATATATAATATTTGAATATTTTGATTGAACAAAAATACAAGTAATGGACTCAATTGTATAAAATACACTTTAGTGGATGAATATTATAAATAGCAATATGAAGTTTCAACGTTGTATCAAACATATATCTCTAAATGGGAGTGGGGAAACTTCATATGAGAGTCCATTGCTTTTACTTTTTCATAAGTAATATGTTCAATAACAAAAATTATATAAATTATTTCGAATTACATTGAGGCCAAGGAGACAATTAAGAAAATTACAAAAGTTTAATTCAATAGATTATTGACAATGCATTTATACCTAGTAGACTTTAAAATTCTAAAATTGGAAAAATGCAATAGTTTGATTTTTAAATTTATTGTCAATGTCGTTGCATTTGATTGGTTAGAAATATATAATATTTGAATATTTTGATTGAACAAAAATACAAGTAATGAACTCAATTGTATAAAATACACTTTAGTGGATGAATATTATAAATAGAGATCTAAAATTTCAATGTTGTATCAAGTATATATCTTTAGATGGGAGTAGGGAAACTTCTTATTAGAATCCATTACTTTTACTTTTTCTTAAGTAATATGTTTGAACACAAAAATTATGTAAATCATTTCGAATTGCGTTGAGGCAAAGGAGACAATTAAGAAAATTGCAAAATTTTAAGACAACAGATTATTAACAATACATTCATCCCTAAAATTCTAAAATTGCAAAAATGCAATATTTTAATTCTTAGATTTATTGCTAATATCGTTGCATTTTATTGTTGAGAAAAATATAATATTTGAATATGTGAACATAAGAAAAATACAAGTAATGGACCCAATTGTATAAAATACACTTTAGTGGATGAATATTATAAATAGAAATCTGAATCTTCAATGTTATTTCAAGCATATATCTCTAGATGGGAGTAGGGAAACTTCTTATTAGAGTCCATTACTTTTGCTTTGTCTTAAATAATATGTTTGGAAACCAAAATTACATAAATAATTTCGAATTGCATTGAGGCAAAGGAGACAATTAAGAAAATTGCAAAATTTTTAATCAAGAGATTATTGACAATACATTTATCCCTAGCAAACTTTAAAATTCTAAAATTGCAAAAATGTAGTATTTTGATTTTCAAATTTATTGTTAATGTCGTTGCATTTGATTGGTCAGAAAAATATAATATTTGAAAGAAGAAATACAAGTAAGGGACTCAATTGTATAAAATACACTTTAGTGGATAAATATTATAAATAGCAATATAAAGTTTCAATGTTGCGTCAAACATATATCTCTAGATGGGAGTGGGGAAACTTTTTATTAGAGTCCATTACTTTTGCTTTTTCCTATGTAATATGTTTGAAAACAAAAATTATATAAATCATTTCGAATTACATTGAGGCAAAGGAGACAATTAAGAAAATTACAAAATTTTAACTCACAAATCATTGATAATACATTTATCCCTAATAAATTTTAAAATTCTAAAATTGCAAAAATGCAATATTTTGATTTTTAAATTTATTGTTAATGTCCTTGCATTTGATTGTTGAGAAAAATATAATATTTGAATATTTTAATTAAACAAAAATACAAGTAATGGACTCAATTGTATAAAATACACTTTAGAGAATGAATTTTACAAATTGCAATATGAAGTTTTAATGTTGTACCAAGCATATATCCCTAGATGGGATTGGGGACATATCTTATTGGAGTTCATTACTTTTACTTTCTGTTAAGTAATATGTTTGAAAACAAAAATTGTATAAATCATTTCGAATTGTATTGAGGTGAAGGAGACAATTATGAAAATTGCAAGATTTTAATTCAAAAATTTATTGATAGTACATTTATCCCTAGCAAACTTTAAAATTCTAAAATTGCAAAAATGCAATATTTTGATTTTTAAATTTATTATTAATGTCCTTACATTTGATTGCTGAAAAAAATATAATATTTGAATATTTTAATTTAACAAAAATACAAGTAATGGACTCAATAATATAAAATACAATTTACTGGATGAATATTATAAGTAGCAATCTGAAGTTTCAAGGTTATATCATGCATATATATCTAGAAGGCAATGGGAAACTTCTTATTAAAGTCCCATGCTTTTGCTTTTTCATAGGTAATATGCTTGATAACAAAAATTATATAAATTATTTCGAATTCCATTGTGGTCAAGGACACAATTAAGAAAATTGAAAAATTTTAATTCAATAGGTTATTGACAATGCATTTATCCCTAGTAGACTTTAAAATTCTAAAATTTCAAAAATGTAATATTTTGATTTTTAGATTTATCGTCAATGTCATTGCATTTGATTGGTCAGAAAAATATAATATTTGAATATTTTTATTGAACAAAAATACAAGTAATGGACTCAATTGTGTAAAATTCACTTTAGTAGATGAATATTATAAATAGAAATTTGAAGTTTCAATGTTGTATAAAGCATATATATATAGATGGGAGTGGGGAAACTTCTTATTAGAGTCCATTGCTTTTTCTTTTTCATAAGTAATATGTTTGCTGACAAAAATTATATAAATCGTTTCGAATTGTATAAAGGCCAAGGAGACAATTAAGAAAATTGCAAAATTTTAATTTAATAGATTATTGACAATGCAAGTATAATATAATATTGGATTTATTGTTAATGTTATTATATTTAATTGGTCAGAAAAATATAATATTTGAATATTTTAATTGAAAAAAAGAAAGCTAGTAATGGACTCAATTGCATAAAATACAATTTAGTTGATGAATATTATAAATAGCAATATGAAGTTTCAATGTTGTTTCAAACATATAGCTCTAGATGAGAGTGGGGAAGCTTCTTATTAGAATCCATTACTTTTGCTATCTCCTAAGTAATATGTTTGAAAACAAAAATTATATAAATCATTTTGAATTAATTTGAGGCAAAGGAGACAATTAAGAAAATTGCAAAATTTAAAGTCAATAGATTATTAACAATACATTTATCCCTAGCAGACTTTAAAATTGTAAAATTACAAAAGTGCAATATTTTGATTTTTAAATTTATTCTTAATGACAATGCGTCTGATTACTAAAAAAAATATAATATTTGAATATTTTAATTGAAAAAAAAACTGCAAGTAATGGACTCAATTGTATAAAATAAATTTTAGTAGATGAATATTATAAACAACAATCTAAAGTTTCAACATTCTATCAAACATATAGCTCTAGATGGGAGTGGGGAAACTTCTTATTAGAGTCCATTACTTTTGCTTTTTCTTAAGTAATATGTTTGAAAACAAAAATTATATAAATTATTTCGAATTGCATTGAGGCAAATGAGACAACTAAGAAAATTGCAAAATTTAAATTCACGACATTATTGACAATGCATTTATGCCTAGCAAACCTTAAAATTGTAAAATTGCAAAAATGCAAAATTTTGATTTTTAAATTTGTTGTTAATGTTATTGCATATGATTGCTAAGAAAAATATAGTCTTTGAATATTTTAATTGAACAAAAATACAAGTAATGGACTCAATTGTATAAAATACACTTTACTAGATCAAAATGATAAATAGTAATTTGAAGTTTCAATGTTGTATCAAGCATATATCTATAGATGGGAGTGGGGAAACTTCTTATTAGAGTCCATTACTTTTGCTTTTTCTTAAGTAATATGTTTGAAGACAAAAATTATGTAAATCATTTCGAATTGCGTTGAGACAAAGGAGACAATTAAGAAAATTGCAAAATTTTAAAACAACAAATTATTGACAATACATTTATCCCTAGTAGACTTTAAAATTTTAAAATTGCAAAAATGTAATATTTTGATTTTTAGATTTATTGTTAATATCGTTGCAATTTGATTGTTGAGAAAAATATAATATTTGAATATTTTAATTGAAAAAAAAATGCAAGCAATGAACTCAATTGTATAAAATTCACTTTAGTGGATGAATATTATGAATAGCAATATAGAGTTTGAATGTTGTATCAAACATATATCTCTAGATGGGAGTCGGGAAACTTCATATTAGAATCCATTACATTTGCTTTTACTTACGTAATATGTTTGAAAACAAAAAATATATAAATCATTTCAAATTGCATTGAGGCAAATGCGACAATTAAGAAAATTGCAAAATTTTAATTCAGTAGATTATTGGCAATACACTTATCCCTATCTCATTTTAAAATTCTAAAATTTCAAATATGCAATATTTTAATTTTTATATTTATTGTTAATGTCCTTCCATTTGATTGCTAAGAAAATACAATATTTGAATATGTTAATTTAATAAAAATACAAGTAATGACCTTAATTATATAAAATACACTTTAATCGATGAATATTATAAATAGCAATATGAAACTTCAATGTTGTATCAAGCTTATATCTTTAGATGGGATTGGGGAAATGTTGTTCCCACAGCCTTGTATGGGTTGTAATTGTTGTCAACTAGGGTTAAGTGTGCAAGAGAGTAAAGTCATATGGAAGGGCAGTAAAGTCACTTGGAAGGGCAAAAAAGTAAATCTGCTGCGTAAGGACAATAACGTAAATCCGCTGTGTAAGCCCTATTAGGGTTTTATGGAAGAGAGTATATAAAGGCCTTGGAAGACAAAAATAGGGTAGAGGGCCAACACAATTGAATAAACAGCAACCTACAGCAACTGGCCAAAAGGAAGAGAGAGCAGAACGGCAAGAGATCAGAAACAACACCACTAGGAGAGCAAACCAGAAACGTCACCACCAGGAGAGCAAACCAGAACGTGCAACCTCCTGCAAGCAAACCAGAAACACGTCCTGCAAGCAAACCAGAAACACATCCTGCAGGCAAACCAGAAACGCCTCCTGCAATCAAACCAGAAACGCCTCCTGCAAGCAAACCAGAAACACATCCTGCAAGCAAACTAGAAACGCACAACCAGCAAGAGGAGAAATAAGAAACAGACCACCCGGAAGAGAAGACAGCAGACCTAGTATCCGTGAGACCACCCGGAAGAGAAGACAACAGACTAGAAGCGTGAGGCAGGCCGAGAGACGTGAACCAAAAAAACCAGTAGTGTGAGGCAGGCCAAGAGACGTGAAACAACAGACCAGGAGCGTGAGACCAGAACGTGCAACGACATGACTGATCAGAAGCGTGGAGCAGGCCGTGAGACGTGAAACGGCAGACCAGAAGCTTGAGTGCAAGCTGTGAAACCGTGAGACGGTGAAAGCAGAAGCTGTGTGAGACAACCTAGAGAAGGAATTTGGCGAAGCATTGGAAAGAACTCAACGTATTTCTAGATTTCTTCAAGAGAGGTTAGAGAGCGTTGCGGTGAACTTCTAAGCGGCAGTGGAGCAGCTTTTCAATTCAACAGAGGCAAGACAAGCTAGACGAAGGGTAGACACAGTAAGTGACACTCATTGTATTGTACTTGCTTAGTAATTGCAATAGTGAAAGGAGCAGAAGATTAAGACATCCATTGTAACTAGAATTCTCAAGTATAGTGGATAGTCTCGGTAAGGGAGAATCCCTACCACCGTGGATGTATGTCACATTGACGGAACCACGTAAATCTCGTGTGTCCTTAATTTGCTTTACGTTCTGTGTTTTGAATTGAGTTGTGAATGCAGCTAAAGTATCAGCCAACCCATAACCTAAGGAAGACCTAAACAAGAACATCTAAATTGTCTATTAGGCAAGGTGTTTGAAAGGTGACTTTGGGGACTATTGTGATTAGTAGGTAGCAATAGATCTACCTTAGTCGAATCTGAGAAAGAGTTCGCTTTTAAGAAGAGATTGAAGTTGTTCACTTTCCTGCGAATTGCGAATTGTGGTGATACTGATTCACCCCCCCTCTCAGTATCACAAACTAGTAGATCCTAGGGTGAAGTTGGGAACTTCAGGAAACTTTTTATTAGAGTCCATTATTTTTGCTTTTTCATAAGTAATATGTTTGATAACAAAAATTATATAAATCATTCCAAATTGCATTGAGGCAAAGGAGACAATTAAGATAACTGCAAAATTTTAATTCAACAAACTATTAACAATACATTTATCCCTAGCAAACTTTAAAATTATACAATTGCAAAAATGCAATATTTGGATTTTTAAATTTATTGTTAATGTCGTTACTTTTAATTGGTGACAAAAAAATAATATGTGAATATTTTAAGAAAAAAATGCAAGTAATGGACTTAATTGTATAAAATACACTTTAGTAAATGAATATTATAAATAGCAATCTGCTGTTTCAATGTTGTATCAAACATATGTTTCTCGATGGGAGTGAGGAAACTTCTTATTAGAGTCCATTACTTTTACTTTTTCTTAAGTAATATGTTTGAAGACAAAAATTATGTAAATCATTTCGAATTGCGTTGAGGCAAAAGCGACAATTAAGAAAATTGCAAAATTTTAAGACAACAGATTATTGACAATACATTTATCCCTAGCAGACTTTAAAATTCTAAAATTACAAAAATGCAATATTTTGATTTTTAAATTTATTGTTAATGTAGTTGCATTTGATTGTTGAGAAAAATATAATATTTGAATATTTTAATTGAAAAAAAATACAAGTAATGGACTTAATTGTATAAAATACACTTTAGTTGATGAATATTATAAATAGCAATCTGAAGTTTCAATGTTGTATCAAGCTTATATCTCTATATGAGAGTGGGGAAACTTCTTGTTAGAGTCATTACTTTTGCCTTTTCTTAAGTAATATGTTTGAAAACAAAAATTATGTAAATCATTTTGAATTGCGTTGAGGCAAATAAGACAATTAAGAAAATTGCAAAATTTTAAGTCAACAAATTATTGACAATACATTTGTCCCTAATAGACTTTTTGATTGTTAAATTTTTTGCTAATGTGGTTGCATTTGCTTGGTCAAAAAAATATAATATTTGAATATTTTAATTGAAAAAAAATGCAAGTAATGGATTCAATTATATAAAATACACTTTAGTAGATTAATATTATAAATAGCCATCTGGAGTTTCAATGTTGTATCAAACAAATATCTCTAAATGGGAGTCAGAAAACTTCATATTAGAGTCCATTACTTTGGTTTTTTCTTACGTAATATGTTTGAAAACAAAAAATATATAAATCATTTCGAATTGCATTGAGGCAAAGGAGACAATTAAGGAAATTGCAAAATTTTAATTCAACAGATTATTGGCAATACATTTGTCCCTAGTAGACTTTAAAATTAAAAAATTACAAAAATGCAATATTTTGATTTTTAGAATTATTGTTAATGTCGTTGCATTTGATTATTGAGAAAAATATAATATTTGAATATGTTAATTGAACAAAAATACAAATAATGGACTCAATTGTATAAAATACACTTTACTAGATCAAAATGATAAATAGTAATTTAAAGTTTCAATGTTGTATCAAGCATATATCTATAGATGGGAGTGGGGAAACTTCTTATTAGAGTCCATTACTTTTGCTTTTTCTTAAGTAATATGTTTGAAGACAAAAATTATGTAAATCATTTCGAATTGCGTTGAGGCAAAGGAGACAACTAAAAAAATTGAAAAATTTTAATTCAAGACATTGTTGACAATACATTTATGCCTAGTATACGTTAAAATTGTAAAATTGCAAAAACGCAAAATTTTGATTTTTAAATTTCTTATTAATGTTGTTGCATTTGATTGCTGAGAAAAATATCATCTTTGAATATTTTAATTGAACAAAAATACAAGTAATGGACTCAATTGTATAAAATACACTTTACTATATGAATATTACAAATAGCAATATGAAATTGCAATGTTGTATCAAGCATATATTTATAGATGAGAGTGGGGAAACTTCTTATTAGAGTCCATTACTTTTGCTTCTTCTTAAGTAATATGTTTCAAAACAAAAATTATATAAATCATTTCGAATTACATTGAGGTAAAGGAGACAATTAAGAAAATTATGAAATTTAAAATCAACAAATTATTGACAATACATTTATCCTTAGCAGACTTTAAAATTGTAAAATTACAAATGTGTAATATTTTGATTTTTAAATTTATTGTTAATGTCGTTGCATTTGATTGGTCAAAAAAATATAATATTTGAGTATTTTAATTGAAAAAAAAATGCAAGTAATGGACTGAATTGTATAAAATACACTTTAGTGGATTAATATTATAAATAGTAATATGAAGTTTTAATGTTGTATCAAACATATATCTCTAGATGAGAGTGGGAAAACTTCTTATTAGAGTCCATTACTTTTGCTTTTTCCTAAGTAATATGTTTGAAAACAAAAATTATATAAATCATGTCGAATTGCATTGATGCAAAGGAGATAACTAAGAAAATTGAAAAATTTTAAATAAAGACATTATTGACAATGCATTTATGCCTAGCAGACTTTAAAATTCTAAAATTGTAAAAACGTAATATTTTGATTTTTAAATTTATTATTAATGTCGTTGCATTTGATTGCTGAGAAAAATATAATATTTGAATATTTTAATTGAACAAAAATACAAATAACGAACTTAATTGTATAAAATACACTTTAGTGAATAAATATTACAAATAGCAATATTAAATTTCAATGTTGTATCAAGCATATATCTCTAGATGGGATTGCGGACACATCTTATTAGAGTCCATTACTTTTACTTTTTGTTAAGTAATATGTTTGATAACAAAAATTATATAAATCATTTCGAATTGCATTGAGGCAATGGAGAAAATTAAGAAAATTGCAAAATTTTAATTCATCACATTATTGACAGTATCTTTATCCCTAGAAAACTTTAAAATTATAAAATTACAAAAATGCAATATTTTGATTGTTAAATTTATTGTTAATGTCCTTACATTTGATTACTGAGAAAAATATAATATTTGAATATTTTTATTGAAAAAAAATACAAGTAATGGACTCAATTGTATAAAATACAATTTATTGGATGAATATTATAAATAACAATCTGAAGTTTCAAGGTTGTATCATGTATATATATCTAGATGGCAGTAGGACACTTCTTATTAGAGTCCTTTGCTTTCGCTTTTTCATAAGTAATATGCTTGATATCAAAAATTATATAAATCATTTCAAATTGCATTGTGATCAAGGACACAATTAAGAAAATTGCAAAATTTTAATTCAATAGGTTATTGACAATGCATTTATCCTTATTAGACTTCAAAATTCTAAAATTGCAAAAATTTCATATTTTGATTTTTAGATTTATTATCAATGTTGTTGCATTTGATTGGTCAGAAAAATATCTCTAGAGGGGAGTGGGCAAACTTCTTATTAGAGTTCATTGCTTTTTCTTTTTCATAAGTAATATGTTTGATCACAAAAATTATATAAATTGTTTCGAATTGCATAAAGGCAAATGAGACAATTAAGAAAATTGCAAAATTTTAATTCAAAAGATTATTGACAATGCATTTATCCCTAGAAAATTTTAAAATTTTAAAATTGCAAAAATGCAATATTTTGATTTTGAAATTTATTGTTAATGTTGTAGCATTTGATTGGTCAAAAAAAATATAATATTTGAATATTTTAATTGAACAAAAATACAAGTAATGGACTCAATTGTATAAAATACACTTTAGTGGATGAATATTATAAATAGCAATCTAGAACTTCAATGTTATATCAAGCATATATCTATGGATATTTAGTGGATGAATATTATAAATAGCAATCTAGAACTTCAATGTTATATCAAGCATATATCTATGGATATTTAGTGGATGAATATTATAAATAGCAATCTAGAACTTCAATGTTATATCAAGCATATATCTATGGATAAGAGTGGGGAAACTTCTTATTAGAATCCATTACTTTTGCTTTTTGTTAAGTAATATGTTTGAAAACAAAAATTATACAAATCATTTTGAACTGATTTGAGGCAAAGGAGACAATTAAGAAAATTGCAAAATTTAAAGCCAACAAATTATTGACAATACATTTATCCCTAGTAGACTTTAAAATTGTAAAATTACAAAAGTGCAATATTTTGATTTTTAAATTTCTTGTTAATGTCGTTGCGTTTGATTAGTCAGAAAAATATAATATTTGAATATTTTAATTGAAAAAAAAATCCAAGTAATGGACTTAGTTGTATAAAAGACACTCTAGTGGATGAATATTATAAAGAGCGATCTGAAGTTTCAATGTTGTATCAAACATATAACTTTAGATGGGAGTAGGCAAACTTCTTATTAGAGCCCATTACTTTTGCTTTTTCCTAAGTAATATGCTTGAAAACAAAAATTATATAAATCATTTCAAATTGCATTGAGGCAAAGGAGAAAATTAAGAGAATTGCAAAATTTTAATTCAACAAATTATTGATAGTACATTTATCCCTAGCAAACTTTAAAATTCTAAAATTGCAAAAATGCAATATTTTGATTTTTAAATTTATTGTTAATGTCCTTGCATTTGATTGCTGAGAAAAATATAATATTTGAATATTTTAATTGAAAAAAAATATAAGTAAAGAACTCAATTATATAAAATACACTTTAAAGGATGAATATTACAAATAGCAATATGAAGTTTTAATGTTGTTTCAAGCATATATTTATAGATGGGAGTGGGGAAACTTTTTATTAGAGTCCATTACTTTTGCTTCTTCTTAAGTAATATGTTTCAAAACAAAAATTATATAAATCATTTCAAATTGCATTAAGGCAAAGAAGACAACTAAGTAAATTGAAAAATCTTAATTCAAGACATTATTGACAATGCATTTATGCCTAGCATACTTTAAAATTGTAAAATTGCAAAAACACAAAATTTTGATTTTTAAATTTGTTGTTAATGTCGTTGCATTTGATTGCGGAGAAAAATGTCATCTTTGAATATTTTAATTGAACAAAAATACAAATAATTGACTCAATTGTATAAAATACACTTTACTAGATGAATATTATAAATAGCAATATGAAGTTTTAATGTTGTCTCAAGCATATATTTATAGATGGGAGTGGGGAAACTTCTTATTAGAGTCCATTACTTTTGCTTCTTCTTAAATAATATGTTTCAAAACAAAAATTACATAAATCATTTCAAATTGCATTGAGGCAAAGAAGACAACTAAGTAAATTGAAAAATCTTAATTCAAGACATTATTGATAATGCATTTATGCCTAGCATACTTTAAAATTGTAAACTTGCAAAAACGCAAAATTTTGATTTTTCAATTTGTTGTTAATGTCATTGCATTTGATTGCTAAGAAAAATATAATCTTTGACTATTTTAATTGAACAAAAATACAAATAATTGACTCAATTATATAAAATACACTTTACTAGATGAATATTATAAATAACAATATGAAGTTTTAATGTTGTCTCAAGCATATATTTATAGATGGGAGTGGGGAAACTTCTTATTAGAGTCCATTACTTTTGCTTCTTCTTAAATAATATGTTTCAAAACAAAAATTATATAAATCATTTCAAATTGCATTGAGGCAAAGAAGACAACTAAGTAAATTGAAAAATCTTAATTCAAGACATTATTGACAATGCATTTATGCCTAGCATACTTTACAATTGTAAACTTGCAAAAACGCAAAATTTTGATTTTTCAATTTGTTGTTAATGTCGTTGCATTTGATTGCTAAGAAAAATATAATCTTTGACTATTTTAATTGAACAAAAATACAAATAATTGACTCAATTGTATAAAATACACTTTACTAGATGAATATTATAAATAACAATATGAAGTTTTAATGTTGTCTCAAGCATATATTTATAGATGGGAGTGGGGAAACTTCTTATTAGAGTCCATTACTTTTGCTTCTTCTTAAATAATATGCTTCAAAACAAAAATTATATAAATCATTTCAAATTGCATTAAGGCAAAGAAGACAACTAAGTAAATTGAAAAATCTTAATTCAAGACATTATTGACAATGCATTTATGCCTAGCATACTTTACAATTGTAAACTTGCAAAAACGCAAAATTTTGATTTTTCAATTTGTTGTTAATGTCGTTGCATTTGATTGCTAAGGAAAATATAATCTTTGACTATTTTAATTGAACAAAAATACAAGTAATGGACTCAGTTGAATAAAATACACTTTACTAGATCAATATTATAAATAGCAATCTAAAACTTCATTCTTGTATCAAACATATATCTCTAGATGGGAGTGGGGAAACTTCTTATTGGAGTCCATTATTTTTGCTTCTTCTTAAGTAATATGTTTGAAAACAAAAATTATATAAATCATTTCGAATTGCATCGATGCAAAGGAGACAACTAAGAAAATTGAAAAATTTTAAATAAAGACATTATTGACAATGCATTTATGCCTAGCAAACTTTAAAATTCTAAAATTGCAAAAATGCAATATTTTGATTTTTAAATTTGTTATTAATGTCGTTGCATTTCTTTGCTGAGAAAAATATAATATTTGAATATTTTAATTGAACAAAAATACAAGTAATGGATTCAATTGTATAAAATACACTTTAGAGGATGAATATTACAAATAGTAATATGAAGTTTCAATGTTGTCTCAAGCATATATTTATAGATGGGAGTGGGGAAACTTCTTATTAGAGTCTATTACTTTTGCTTCTTCTTAAGTAATATGTTTCAAAACAAAAATTATATAAATCATTTCAAATTGCATTGAGGCAAAGAAGACAACTAAGTAAATTGAAAAATCTTAATTCAAGACATTATTGACAATGCATTTATGCCTAGCATACTTTAAAATTGTAAAATTTCAAAAACACAAAATTTTGATTTTTAAATTTGTTGTTAATGTCGTTGCATTTGATTGCTGAGAAAAATGTCATCTTTGAATATTTTAATTGAACAAAAATACAAATAATAGACTCAATTGTAGAAAATAAACTTTACTAGATGAATATTATAAATAGCAATCTGAAGTTTCAATGTTGTATTAAGCATATATCTATAGATGAGAGTGAGGAAACCTCTTATTAGAGTCCATTACTTTGGCTTTTTTAAGTAATATATTTGAAAACAAAAGTTATATAAATCATTTCGAATTGCATTGAGGTAAAGCAGATAATTAAGAAAATTGAAAAATTTTAATTCAAGACATTATTGACAATGCATTTATACGTAGCAGACCTTAAAATTGTAAACTTGCAAAAATGCAAAATTTTGATTTTTCAATTTGTTGTTAATGTCGTTGCATTTGATTGCTGAGAAAAATATAATCTTTGACTATTTTAATTGAACAAAAATACAAGTAATGGACTCAGTTGTATAAAATACACTTTACTAGATCAATATTATAAATAGCAATCTGAAACTTCATTCTTGTATCAAACATATATCTCTAGATGTGAGTGGGGAAACTTCTTATTGGAGTCCATTATTTTTGCTTCTTCTTAAGTAATATGTTTGAAAACAAAAATTATATAAATTATTTCTAATTGCATCGAGGCAAAGGAGACAACTAAGAAAATTGAAAAATTTTAAATAAAGACATTATTGACAATGCATTTATACCTAGCAAACTTTAAAATTCTAAAATTGCAAAAATGCAATATTTTGATTTTTAAATTTGTTATTAATGTCGTTGCATTTCATTGTTGAGAAAAATATAATATTTGAATATTTTAATTGAACAAAAATACAAGTAATGGACTTAATTGTATAAAATACATTTTAGAGGATGAATATTACAAATAGCAATTTGAAGTTTCAATGTTGTATCAAGCATATATCCTTAGATTGGAGTGGGGAAACTTCTCATTAGAGTCCATTACTTTTGCTTGTTCGTAAGTAATATGTTTGAAAACAAAAATTATATAAATCATTTCAAATTGCATCGAGGAAAGGGTGACAATTAAGAAAATTGCTAAATTTTAATTCAATAAATTATTGATAGTAAATTGATCCCTGGAAAACTTTAAAATTCTAAAATTGCAAAAATACAATATTTTGAATTTTAAATTTATTGCTAATGTCCTTGCATTTGATTGCTGAGAAAAATATAATATTTGAATATTATAATTGAACAAAAATACAAGTAATGGACTTAATTGTATAAAATACACTTTAGTGGATGAATATTACAAATAGCAATATGAAGTTTCAATGTTGTATCAAGCATATATCCCTAGATGGGAGTGGAGAAACTTCTTATTAGAGTCCATTACTTTTGCTTCTTCTTAAGTAATATGTTTCAAAACAAAAATTATATAAATCATTTCAAATTGCATCGAGGCAAAGGTGACAATTAAGAAAATTGCTAAATTTTAATTCAATAAATTATTGACAGTACATTGATCCCTAGAAAACTTTAAAATTCTAAAATTGCAAAAATGCAATTTTTTGAATTTTAAATTTATTACTAATGTCCTTGCATTTGATTGTTGAGAAAAATATAATATTTGAATATTATAATTGAACAAAAATACGAGTAATGGACTCAATTGTATAAAATACACTTTAGTGGATGAATATTACAAATAGCAATCTGAAGCTTCAACGTTGTATCAAGCATAGATTCTTAGATGGGAGTGGGGAAGCTTCTTATTAGAGTCCATTACTTTTGCTTTTTCTTAAGTAATATGTTTGAAAACAAATATTATATAAATCATTTTGAATTGCATTGAGACAAAGCAAACAACTAAGAAAATTGAAAATTTTGAATTCAAGACATTATTGACAATGCATTTATACCTAGCATACTTTAAAATTGTAAAATTGCAAAAATGCAAAATTTTGATTTTTAAATTTGTTGTTAATGTCGTTGGAATTGATTACTAAGAAAAATATCATCTTTGAATATTTTAATTGAAGAAAAATAAAAGTAATGGACTCAATTGTATAAATTACACTTTACTAGATGAATATTATAAATAGCAATCTGAAACTTGAATGTTGTATCAAGTATATATCTATAGATGAGAGTGGGGTAACTTCTTATTAGAGTCCATTACTTTTGCTTTTTCTTAAGTAATATGTTTGGAAACAAAAGTTATATAAATCATTTCGAATTGCATTAAGGTAAAGGAGACAATTAAGAAAATTGCAAAATTTAAAGTCAACAAATTATTGACAATACATTTATGCCTAACAGACTTTAAAATTGTAAAATTACAAAAATGCAATATTTTGAATTTTAAATATATTTTTAATGTCGTTGCGTTTGATTGGTCAGAAAAATATAATATTTGAATATTTTAATTGAAAAGAAAATGCAAGTAATGGACTTAATTGTATAAAATACACTTTAGTGGATGAATATTATAAATAGCAATTTGAAATTTCAATGTTGTATCAAACATATAGCTCTAGATGGGAGTGGGGAAACTTCTTATTAGAGTCCATTACTTATGCTTTATCTTAAGTTATATGTTAAAAAAAAAATTATATAAATCATTTCAAATTGCATTGAGGCAAAGGAGACAACTAAGAAAATTGAAAAATTTTAAATCAAGACATCATTGACAATGCATTCATGCTTAGCAGACATTAAAATTCTAAAATTGTAAAAACACAATATTTTGATTTTTAAATTTGTTATTAATGTCGTTGCATTTGATTGTTAGGAAAAATATAATATTTGAATATTCTAATTGAACAAAAATACAAGTAATGTACTCAATTGTATAAAATACACTTTAGAGAATGAATATTACAAATAGCAATTTGAAGTTTCAATATTGTATCAAGCATATATCCCTAGATGGGAGTAGGGAAACTTCTTATTAGAGTCTATTAATTTTGCTTTTTCTTAAGTAATATGTTTGAAAACAAAAATTATATAAATCATTTTAAATTGCATTGAGGCAAAGGAGACAACTAAGAAAATTGAAAAATTTTAAATCAAGACATCATTGACAATGCATTCATGCTTAGCAGACATTAAAATTCTAAAATTGTAAAAACACAATATTTTGATTTTTAAATTTGTTGTTAATGTCGTTGCATTTGATTATTGGGAAAAATATAATATTTGAATATTTTAAATGAACAAAAATACAAGTAATGTACTCAATTGTATAAAATACACTTTAGAGGATGAATATTACAAATAGCAATTTGAAGTTTCAATATTGTATCAAGCATATATCCCTAGATGGGAGTAGAGAAACTTCTTATTAGAGTCTATTAATTTTGCTTTTTCTTAAGTAATATGTTTGAAAACAAAAATTATATAAATCATTTTGAATTGCATTGAGGCAAAGGAGACAATTAAGAAAATTGCAAAATTTTAATTCAACGAATTATTGACAGGACATTGTTCTCGAGAAAACTTTAAAATTTCAAAATTGTAAAAATGCAATATTTTGATTTTTAAATTTATTACTAATGTCCTTGTATTTTATTACTTAGAAAAATATAATATTTAAATATTATAATTGAACAAAAATACATGTAATGAACTCAATTGTATAAAATACACTTTAGCAGATAAATATTACAAATAGCAATATAAAGTTTCAATGTTGTATCAAGCATATATCCCTAGATGGGAGTGGGGAAGCTTTTTATTAGAATCCATTACTTTTACTTTTTCTTAAGTAATATGTTTGAAAACAAAAATTATATAAATGATTTCAAATTGCATTGAGGCAAAGGAGACAATTAAAAAAATTGCAAAATTTTAACTCAATAGATTATTGACAATACATTCATCCCTAGCAAATTATAAAATTCTAAAATTGCAAAAATGTAATATTTTGATTTTTAAATTTATTGTTAATATCGTTGCATTTGATTGCTAAGAAAAATATAATATTTGAATATTTTAATTGAATAAAAATACAAGTAATGGACTCAATTGTATAAAATACAACTTACTGGATGAATATTATAAATAGCAATCTGAAGTTTCAAGGTATTATCATGCATATATATCTAAATGGCAATGGGGAAAGTTCTTATTAGAGTCCCTTACTTTTGGTTTTTCTTAAGTAATTTGTTTGAAAGCAAAAATGATAAAAATCATTTTGAAATGCATTGAGGCAAAGGAGACAATTAGGAAAATTGCAAAATTTTAATATAATAGATTATTGACAATACATGTATCCTCAACAAATTTTAAAATTCTAAAATTGCAAAAATGCAATATTTTGATTTTTAAATTAATTGTTAATATCGTTACGTTTAATTGGTCAAAAATATATAATATTTGAATATTTTAATTGAATAAAAAATGCAATTAATTGACCCAACTGTATAAAATGCACTTTTGTGGATGAATATTACAAATAGCAATTTCAAACTTCAATGTTGTACCAAACATATATCCCTAGATGAGAGTGGGGAAGTGGGGAAACTTCTTATTAGAGTCCATTACTTTCGTTTTTTCTTAAGTAATATGTTTGAAAACAAAAATTATATAAATCATTTCAAATTGCATTGAGGCAAAAGAGACAATTAAGAAAAGTGCAAAATTTTAATTCAATAGATTATTGACAATACATTTATCCTTAGCAAACTTTGAAATTCTACAATTGCAAAAATGCAATATTTGGATTTTTAAATTTATTGTTAATGTTGTTACATTTGATTGGTCAAAAAAATATAATATTTAATTATTTTAATTGAAAAAAAAATATAAGTAATGGACTCAATAGTATAAAATACACTTTTGTGAATGAATATTACAAATAGCAATCTGAAGTTTCAATGTTGTATCAAGCATATATCTATAGATGAGAGTGGGGAAACTTCTAATTAGAGTCCATAACTTTTGCTTCTTCTTAAGTAATATGTTTGAAAACAAAAATTATATAAATCGTTTCGATTTGCCTTGAGGTAAAGGAGACGATTATGAAAATTGCAAAATTTTAAGTCAACAGATTATTAACAATACATTTATCCCTAGCAGACTTTAAAATTGTAAAATTACAAAAATGCAATATTTTGATTTTTAAATTTATTGTTAATTTCATTGAATTTGATTATTGAGAAAAATATAATATTTGAAAATTTTAATTCATCAAAAATACAAGTCATGGGCTCAATTGTATAAAATACACTTTAATGGATGAATATTATAAATAACAATCTGAAGTTTCAATGTTGTATCATGCATATATATCTAGATAGCAGTGGGGAAACTTCTTATTAGAGTCTCTTACTTTTGCTTTTTCTTTAGTAATTTGTTTGAAAACAAAAATTATATAAATCATTTCAAATTGCATCGAGGCAAAAAAGAGAATTAAAAAAATTGTAAAATTTTAAATCAACAGATTATTGACAATACATTTATCCCTAGCAGACCTTAAAATTCTAAAATTGCAAAAATGCAATATTTTGATTTTTAAATTTATTGTGAATGTCGTTGCATTTGGTTGTTGAGAAAAATATAATATTTGAATATGTTAATAGAACAAAAATACAAGTAATGGACCCAATTGTATAAAATACACTCTAGTGGATGAATATTATAAATAGAAATATGAAGTTTCAATGTTATATTGAGCATATATCTTTAGTTGTGAGTGGGGGAATTTCTTATTAGAGTCCATTACTTTTGCTTTTTCTTAAGTAATATATATGTAAACAAAAATTATATAAATCATTTCGAATTCCATTAAGGCGAAGGAGACAGTTAAGAAAATTGCAAAATTTTTATTGCACAGAATATTGATGATACATTTATCCCTAGTAGAGTTTAAAATTTTAAAATTGCAAAAACACAATATTTTGATTTTTAAATTTGTTGTTAATGTCGTTGCATTTTATTGCTGAGAAAAATATAATTTTTGAATATTTTAATTGTACAAAATTATAAGTAATGGACTTAATTGCATAAAATACACTTTAGTGGATAAATATTATAAATAGCAATTTGAAGATTCAATGTTGTATCAAGCTTATATCTTTAGATGGGAGTGGGGAAACTTCTTATTAGAGTTGATTACTCTCGCTTTTTCATAAGTAAAATGTTTGATAACAAAAATTATATAAATCATTTGGAATTACGTTGAGGTTAAGGAGACAATTAAGAAAATTGTAAAATTTTAATTCAATAGATTATTGACACTGCATTTATCCCTAGCAGACATTAAAATTCTAAAATTGCAAAAATATAATATTTTGATTTTTAGATTTATTGTCAATGTTGCTGCATTTGATTCGTCAGAAAAATATAATTTTTGAATATTTTTATTGAACAAAAATACAAGTAATGGACTCAATTTTATAAAAATACACTTTAGTGGATGAATATTAGAAATAGCAATTTGAAACTTCAATGTTGTATCAAACATATATCGATAGATGTGAGTGGGGAAACTTCTTATTAGAGTCTATTACTTTTACTTCTTCTTAAGTAATATGTTTGAAAACAAAAATTATATAAATCATTTCTAATTGCATTGAGGCAAAGGAGACAACTAAAAAAATTGAAAAATTTCAATTCAAGACATTATTAACAATGCATGTATACCAAGCGGATTTTAAAATTTTAAAATTGCAAAAACACAAAATTTTGATTTTTAAATTTGTTGTCAATGTTGTTGCATTTGATTGCTAAGAAAAATATAATCTTTGAATATTTTAATTGAACAAAAATACAAATAATGTGGTCAATTGTATAAAATACACTTTGGTGGATGAATATTACAAATAGCAATCCGAAGTTTCAATGTTGTACCAAGCATATATCCCTAGATGGGAGTGGGGAAGTTTCTTATTAGAGTCCATTACTTTTGCTTTCTCCTAAGTAATATGTTTGAAAACAAAAATTATATAAATAATTTTGAATTGCATTGAGGCAAAAGAGACAATTAAAAAAATTGCAAAATTTTAATTCAACAGATTATTGATAATAAATTTATCCTTAGTAAGCTTTAAAATTGTAAAATTGCAAAAATACAATATTTTGATTTTTAAATTTATTGTTAATGTCCTTGCATTTGATTGCTGAGAAAAATATAATATTTGAATATTTTAATTGAACAAAAATATAAGTAATGGACTCAATTGTATAAAATACACTTTAATGGATGAATATTATAAATAGTAATCTGAAACTTCAATGTTGTATCAAGCATATATCTATAGATGAGAGTGGGGAAACTTCTAATTAGAGTCCATAACTTTTGCTTCTTCTTAAGTAATATGTTTGGAAACAAAAATTATATAAATTATTTCGAATTACATTGAGGCAAAGGAGATAATTAAGAAAAGTGCAAAATTTTAATTCAACAGATTATTGACAATACATTTATCTTTAGCAAACATTGAAATTCTACAATTGTAAAATTGCAATATTTGGATTTTTAAATTTATTATTAATATCGTTACATTTGATTGATCAGAAAAATATAATCTTTGAATAGTTTAATTGAAAAAAAATACAAGTAATGGACTCAATATTATAAAATACACTTTTGTGAATGAATATTACAAATAGCAATCTGAAGTTTCAATATTGTATCAAGCATATATCTATAGATGGGAGTGGGGAAACTTCTAATTAGAGTCCATAACTTTTGCTTCTTTTTAAGTAATATGTTTGAAAACAAAAATTATATAAATCGTTTCGATTTGCCTTAAGGCAAAGGAGATGATTATGAAAATTGCAAAATTTTAAATCAACAGATTATTGACAATACATTTACCCTTAGCAGACTTTAAAATTGTAAAATTACAAAAATGCAATATTTTGATTTTTAAATTTATTGTTAATGTCGTTGCATTTGATTACTGAGAAAAATATAATATTTGAAAATTTTAATTCATCAAAAATAAAAGTCATGGGCTCAATTGTATAAAATACACTTTAGTGGATGAATATTATAAATAACAATCTGAAATTTCAATGTTCTATCATGCATATATATCTAAATAGCAGTGGGGAAACTTCCTATTAGAGTCCCTTACTTTTGCTTTTTCTCCAGTAATTTGTTTGAAAACAAAAATTATATAAATCATTTCAAATTGCATTGAGGCAAAAAAGACAATTAAAAAAATTGCAAAATTTTAAATCAACAGATTATTGACAATACATTTATTCCTAGCAGACCTTAAAATTCTAAAATTGCAAAAATGCAATATTTTGATTTTTAAATTTATTGTTAATGTCCTTGTATTTGATTACTAAGAAAAATATAATATTTGAATATTTTAATTGAAAATAAATACAAGTAATGGACTCAATTGTATAAAATACACTTTAGAGGATGAATATTGCAAATATCAATCTAAAATTTCAATGTTGTCTCAAGCATATATTTATAGATGGGAGTGGGGAAATTTTTTATTAGAGTCCATTACTTTTTCTTTTTCTTAAGTAATATATATGTAAACAAAAATTATATAAATCATTTCGAATTCCATTAAGGCGAAGGAGACAGTTAAGAAAATTGTAAAATTTTTATTCCGTAGGATATTGACGATGCATTTATCCCTACTAGAATTTAAAATTTTAAAATTGCAAAAACGCAATATTTTGATTTTTAAATTTGTTGTTAATGTCGTTGCATTTTATTGCTAAGAAAAATATAAGTTTTGAATATTTTAATTGTACAAAAATACAAGTAATGGACTCAATTGTATAAAAATACACTTTACTGGATAAATATTATAAATAGCAATTTGAAGATTCAATGTTGTATCAAGCTTATATCTTTAGATGGGAGTGGGGAAACTTCTTATTAGAGTCCATTGCTTTTACTTTTTCATAAGTCAAATGTTCGATAACAAAAATTATATAAATCATTTGGAATTACATTGAGGTCAATGAGACAATTTAGAAAATTGTAAAATTTTAATTCAATTGATTATTGGCACTGCATTTATCCTTAGTAGACATTAAAATTCTAAAATTGCAAAAATACAATATTTTGATTTTTAAATTTATTGTCAATGTTGCTGCATTTGATTGGTCAGAAAAATATAATCTTTGAATATTTTTATTAAACAAAAATACAAGTAATGGACTCAATTGTATAAAAATACACTTTAGTGGATGAATATTAGAAATAGCAATTTGAAACTTCAATGTTGTATCAAGCATATATCTATAGATGGGAGTGGGGAAACTTCTTATTAGAGTCCATTACTTTAGCTTCTTCTTAAGTAATATGTTTGAAAACAAAAATTATATAAATCATTTCGAATTGCATTGAGGCAAAGGAGACAACTAAGAAAATTGAAAATTTTTAATTCAAGACATTATTAACAATGCATTTATACCCAGCAGACTTTAAAATTTTAAAATTGTAAAAATACAAAATTTTGATTTTTAAATTTGTTGTCAATGTTGTTGCATTTGATTGCTGAGAAAAATATAATCTTTGAATATTTTAATTGAACAAAAATACAAATAATGGACTCAATTGTATAAAATACACTTTAGTGGATGAATATTACAAACAACAATATGAAGTTTCAGTGTTGTACCAAGCATATATCCCTAGATGGGAGTGGGGAAACTTCTTATTAGAGTCCATTACTTTTGCTTTTTCCAAAGTAATATGTTTGAAAACAAAAATTATATAAATAATTTCGAATTACATTGGGGCAAAGCTAACAATTAAGAGAATTGCAAAAATTTTAATTCAACAAATTATTGAACAAAATATACAAGTAATGGACTCAATTGTATAAAATACACTTTAGTGGATGAATATTATAAATAGCAATATGAAATTTCAATGTTGATTGAAGCATATATCTCTAGATGGGAGTGGAGAAATATCTTATTAGAGTCCATTGCTTTTACTTTTTCATAAGTAATATGTTTGATGACAAAAATTATATAAATTATTTCGAATTGCATTAAGGCAAAAGGGACAAATAAGAAAATTGCAAAATTTTAATTCAAGAGATTATTAACAATGCATTTATACCTAGCAAACTTTAAAAATCTAAATTTGGGAAAATGCAATATTATGATTTTTAAATTTATTTTTAATGTTATTGCATTTGATTACTAAGAAAAATATAATATTTGAATATCCTAATTGAACAAAAATACAAGTAATGGATTTAATTGTATAAAATAAACTTTAGTTGATGAAAATTATAAATAGTAATCTGAAGTTTCAATGTTGTATCAAGCATATATTTTTAGATAGGAGTGGGGAAAGTTCTTACTAGCATCCATTACTTTTGTTTCGTCTTAAGCAATATGTTTGAAAAGAAAAATTATATAAATCGTTTCTAATTGCATAAGGCAAAGCTGACACTGAAGATAATTGCAAAATTTTAATTCAACAGATTCTTGACAATGCATTTATCCTTAGCAGAATTTAAAATTCTAAAATTGCAAAAATGCAATACTTTGGTTTTTAAATTTATTGTTAATGTCGTTATTTTTTATTGGTCAGAAAAATATAATATTTGAATATTTTAATTGAAAAAAAAATGCAAGTAATGGACTCAAGTATATAAAATACACTTTAGTGGATGAATATTACAAATAGCAATCTGAAATTTCAATGTTGTACCAAGCATATATCCTTAGATGGGAGTGGGGAAACTTCTTATGAGAGTACATTACTTTTGCTTTTTCTTAAGTAATATGTTTGAAAACAAAAGTTATATAAATCATTTCGAATTGCATTGAGGCAAAGGAGACAATTAAGAAAATTGCAAAATTTTAAGTCAATAGATTATTGACAATACATTTATTCCTAGTAAATTTTAAAATTGTAAAATTACAAAAATCCAATATTTTGATTTTGAAATTTATTGTTAATGTCATTGCATTTAATTGGACAAAAAAATATAATATTTGAATATTTTAATTGAAAAAAAAATGCAAGTAATGGACTCAATTGTATAAAATACATTTTAGTGGATGAATATTGTAAATAGCAATATGAAGTTTCAATGCTATATCAAACATATATCTCTAGATGGGAGTGGGGAAACTTCTTATTAAAGTCCATTACTTTTGCTTTTTCTTAAGTAATATGTTTGAAAACAAAAATTATATAAATCATTTCGAATTACATTGAGGTGAAGGAGATAGTTAAGAAAATTGCAAAATTTTAAGTCAATAGATTATTGACAATATATTTATCCCTAGCAGACTTTAAAATTCTAAAATTGCAAAAATGCAATATTTTGATTTTTAAATTTGTTGTTAATGTCGTTGCATTTGATTGTTGAGAAAAATATAATATTTGAATATTTTAATTGAACAAAAATACTAGTAATGGACTCAATTATATAAAATACACTTTAGTAGATGAATATTACAAATAGCAATCTGAAGTTTCAAGGTTGTATCAAGCATATATCCTAAGATAGGAGTGGGGAAACTTCTTATTAGAGTCCATTACTTTTGCTTCTTCTTAAGTAATATGTTTGAAAACAAAAATTATATAAATCATTTCGAATTGCATTAAGGCAAATGAGACAATTAAGAAAATTGCAAAATTTTAATTCAACAGATTATTGACAATACATTTATCCCTAGCAAACTTTAAAATTGTAAAATCGCAAAAATACAATATTTTGATTTTTAAATTTATTGTTAATGTCGTTACATTTGATTACTAAGAAAAATATAATATTTGAATATGTTAATTGAACAAAAATACAAGTAATTGACTCAATTCTATGAAATACACTTTGTTGGATGAATATTATAAATAGCAATATGAAACTTCAATGTTGTATCAAGCATATATCTCTGGATGGGAGTAAGGAAAGTTCTTATTAGTGTCCATTACTTTTGCTTCTTCTTAAGTAATAAGTTTGAAAACAGAAATTATAAAAATCATGTCGAATTGCTTTGAGGCAAAGGACACAACTAAGAAAATTGAAAAATTTTAATTCAAGACATTATTGACAATGCATTTATGCCTAGCAAACTTTACAATTGTAAAATTGCAAAAACGCAAAATTTTGATTTTAAATTTCTTGTTAATGTTGTTGCATTTGATTGCTGAGAAAAATATAATCTTTGAATATTTTAATTGAACAAAAATACAAGTAATGGACTTAATTGTATAAAATACACTTTAGTGGATGAATATTACAAATAGGAATTGAAGTTTCAGTGTTGTAGCAAACATATATCCTTAGATGGGAGTGGGGAAACTTCTTATTAGAGTCCATTACTTTTACTTTTTCCTAAGTAATATGTTCAATAACAAAAATTATATAAATCATTTCGTATTACGTTAAGGCTAAGGAGATAATTAAGAAAATAGCAAAATTTTCATTTAACATATTATTGACAATGCATTTATCCCTAGCAGACTTGAAAATTCTAAAATTACAAAAATGCAATATTTTGATTTTTAGATTTATTGTCAATGTTGTTGTATTTGATTGGTCAGAAAAATATCATATTTGAATATTTTTATTGAGCAAAAATACAAGTAATGGACTGAAATGTAGAAAATATACTTTAGTGGATGAATATTATAAATAGCAATCTAAGGTTTCAATGTTGTATCAAACATATATCTCTAAATGGGAGTGGGGAAACTTCTTATTAGAGTCTATTACTTTTGCTTTTTCATAAGTAATATGTTCGATAACAAAAATTATATAAATCATTTTGAATTATGTTGAGGCCAAGAAGACAGTTAAGAAAATTGCAAAAATGCAATATTTTGATTTTTAGATTTATTGTCAATGTCGTTGCATTTGATTGGTCAGAAAAATATAGGATTTGAATATTTTTATTGAAAAAAAATACAAGTAATGGACTCAATTGTATAAAATACACTATAGTGGAAGAATATTATAGATAACACTCTGAAGTTTCAATGTTGTATCAAGCATATATTTCTAGATGGGAGTGGGATGGGAGTGGGGAAACATCTTATTAGAGTCCATTACTTTTGCTTTTTCATAAGTAATATGTTTGATAACAAAAATTATATAAATCATTTCAAATTGCATTGAGGTAAAAGGGACAATTAAGAAAATTGCAAAATTTTAATTCAAGAGATTATTGACAATACTTTTATCCCTAACAGACTTTAAAATTCCAAAATTGCAAAAATGCAATATTTTGATTTTTAAATTTATTGTCAATGTTGTTGCATTGGATTGGTCAGAAAAATATAATATTTGAATATCTTTATTGAACAAAAATACATGTAATGGACTCAATTGTATAAAATACATTTTAGTGGAAGAATATTATAAATAGCAATATGAAGTTTCAATGTTGTATCAAACATATATCTTTACATGGGAGTGGGGAAACTTCTTATTAGAGTCCATCACTTTTGCTTTTTCATAAGTAATATCTTCGGTAACAAAAATTATATAAATCATTTCGAATTACGTTAAGGCTAAGGAGACGATTAAGAAAATTGCAAAATTTAAATTCACCAGATTATTAACAATGCTTTTATCCCCAACAAACTTTAAAATTCCAAAATTGCAAAAATGCAATATTTTGATTTTTAAATTTATTGTTAATGTCGTTGCATTTGATTAGTCAGAAAAATAAAATATCTAAATATTTTTATTGAATAAAAATACAAGTAATGGACTCAATTGTACAAAATACACTTTAGTGTATGAATATTATAAATATCAATCTAAAGTTTCAATATTGTATCAAACATATATCTCTAGATGGGAGTGAGGAAACATTTTATTAGAGTCTATTACTTTTGCTTTTTCATAAGTAATATGTTCGATAACAAAAATTATATAAATCATTTCGAATTGCATTGAAGTAAAGGGGACAATTAAGAAAATTGCAAAATTTTAATTCAAGAGATTATTGACAATGCATTTATCCCTAGCAGATTTTAAAATTCTAAATTTGCGAAAATGCAATATTATGATTTTCAAATTTATTGTTAATGTCGTTGGATTTGATTACTGAGAAAAATATAATATTTGAATACGTTAATTGAACAAAAATACAAGTAATGGACTGAATTGTAGAAAATACACTTTAGTGGATAAATATTATAAATAGCAATATGAAACTTTAATGTTGTATCAAGCACATATCTCTAGATGGGGGTGGGGAAAGTTCTTATTAGCATCCATTACTTTTGCTTCTTCTTAAGTAATATGTTTGAAAACAAAAATTATATAAATCATTTCGAATTGCATTGAGGCGAAGGAGACAGTTAAAAAAATTGCAAAATTTTAAGTTAACAGATTATTGACAATATATTTATCCCTAGCAGGCTTTAAAATTCTAAAATTGCAAAAACGCAATATTTTGATTTTTAAATTTGTTGTTAATGTCGTTGCATTTGATTGCTGAGAAAAATATAATATTTTAATATTTTAATTGAACAAAAATACTAGTAATGGACTCAATTATATAAAATACACTTCAGTGGATGAATATTACAAATAGCAATCTGAAGTTTGAAGGTTGTACCAAACATATATCTCTAGATGGGAGTGGAGAAACTTCTTATTAGAGTCCATTACTTTTGCTTTTTCTTAAGTAATATGGTTGAAAACAAAAATTATATAAATAATTTCGAATTGCATTAAGGCAAAGGAGACAATTAAGAAAATTGAAAAATTTTAATTCAACAAATTTTTGACAATACATTTATTGCTAGCATACTTTAAAATTCTAGAATTGTAAAAATACAATATTTTGATTTTTAAATTTATTGTTAATGTCGTTGCATTTGATTATTGAGAAAAATATAATATTTGAATATGTTAATTGAACAAAAATAAAAGAAATTGACTCAATTATATAAAATACACTTTAATGGATAAATATTATAAATAGAAATCTCAAACTTTAATGTTGTATTAACCATATATCTCTAGATGTGAGTGAGGAAACTTTTTATTAGAGTCCACTACTTTTGCTTTTCCTTAAGTAATATGTTTGTAAACAAAAATTATATAAATCATTTCGAATTGCGTTGAGGCGAAGGAGACAATTAAGAAAATTGCAAAATTTAAATTCAATAGATTATTGACAATGCATTTATCCCTATCAGATTTTAAAATTCTAAAATTGTGAAAATGAAATATTTGGATTTTTAAATTTATTGTTAATGTTGTTGCATTTGATAAGTCAAAAAAATATAACATTTGAATATTTTAATTGAACAAAAAAATACAAGTAATGGACACAATTTTATAAAATACACTTTTATGGATGAATATTATAAATAGCAATATGAAGTTTCAATGTTGTATCAAACGTATATCTCTAGATGGGAGTAAGGAAGGTTCATCTTAGCGTTCGTTACTTTTGCTTCTTCTTAAGTAATATGTTTGAAAATAAAAGTTATATAAATCATTTCGAATTACATTGAGGCGAAGGAGATAGTTAAGAAAATTGCAAAATTTTAATTCAATAGATTATTGATCACGCATTTATCCCTAGTAGACTTTAAAATTCTAAAATTGCGCAAATGCAATATTTGGATTTTTAAATTTATTGTGAATGTCGTTGCATTTGATAAGTCAGAAAAATATAAAATTTGAATATTTTAATTGAACAAAAAAAATACAATTAATGGACTCAATTTTATAAAATACACTTTAGTGGATGAATATTAGAAATAGCAATTTGAAGCTTCAATGTTGTATCGACCATATATTTATAGATGGGAGTGGGGAAAGTTCATATTAGCGCTCATTACTTTTGCTTCTTCTTAAGTAATATGTTTGAAAACAAAAATTATATAAATTATATCGAATTGCATTGAGAGAAAGGAGACAATTCAGAAAATTTCAAAATTTTAAGTCAACAGATTATTGATAATACATTTATCCATAATAGACTTTGAAATTGTAAAATTACAAAAATACAATATTTTGATTTTTAAATTTATTGTTAATGTCGTTGCGTTTGATTACTGAGAAAGATATAATATTGGATACTTTAATTGAACAAAAATACAAGTAATGGACTCAATTGTATAAAATACATGTTACTGGATGAATATTATAAGTAACAATCTGAAACTTTAATATTGTATCAAGCATATATCTATAGATGGAAGTGGGGAAACTTCTTATTAGAGTCCATTACTTTTGCTTCTTCTTCAGTAATATGATTGAAAACCAAAGTTATATAAATCATTTTGAATTGCATTGAGGCAAAGGAGACAATTAAGAAAATTGCAAAATTTTAAGTTGACAGATTATTGACAATACATTTATCGGTAGCAGACTTTAAAATTTAAAATTACAAAAATGCAATATTTTGATTTTTAAATTTATTATTAAAGTCGTTGCGTTTGATTGGTCAAAAAAATATAATATTTAATACAAGTAATGGACTCAATTGTACGAAATACACTTTTACAGATGAATATTATAAATAGTAATCTAAAGTTTCAATGTTACACCAAGCATATATCTCTAGATGGGAGTGGTGAAACTTCTTATTAGAGTCTGTTACTTTTGCTTTTCCTAAGTAATATGTTGGAAAACAAAAATTATATAAATCATTTCGAATTGCATTGAGGGAGAGGAGACAATAAAGATAATTGCAAAATTTTAATTCAACAGATTATTGATAATGCATTTATCCCTAGTAGACTTTAAAATTCTAAAATTGCAAAAATGCAATATTTTGATTTTTAGATTTATTGTCAATGTCGTTGCATTTGATTGGTCAGAAAAATATAATATTTGAATATTTTCATTGATAAAAAATACAAGTAATGGACTCAATTGTATAAAATACACTTTAGTGGATGAATATTATAGATAGCAATCTGAAGTTTTAATGTTGTATCAAGCATAAATCTCTAGATGAGAGTGGGGAAACTTCTTATTAGAGTCCATTGCTTTTGCTTTTTCATAAGTAATATGTATGATAACAAAAATTATATAAATCATTTCGAATTGCATTGAGGCGAAGGGGACAATTAAGAAAATTGCAAAATTTTAATTCAGGAGATTATTGACAATGTATTTATCCCTAGCAGACTTTAAAATTCTAAATTTGCGAAAATGCAATATTATGATTTTGTAATTTATTGTTAATGCCATTGCATTTGAACAGTGAGAAAAATATAATATTTGAATACGTTAATTGAACAAAAATACAAGTAATGGACTAAATTGTATAAAATACACTTTAGTGGATCAATATTATAAATAGCAATATGAAGTTTCAATGTTGTATCAATCATATATCTCTAGATAGGAGTGGGGAAAGTTCTTATTAGCGTCTATTACTATTGCTTCTTCTTAATATGTTTGAAAACAAAAATTATATAAATCATGTCGTATTGCATTGAGGCAAAGGAGACAATAAAGAAAATCGCAAAATTTAAAGTCAACAAATTATTGACTATACATTTATCCCTAGTAGACTTTAAATTTGTAAAATTGCAAAAATGTAATATTTTGATTTTTAAATTTATTGTTAATGTTGTTGCATTTGATTGGTGAGAAAAATATAATATTTGAATATTTTAATTGAACAAAAATACAAATAATGGACCCAATTGTATAAAATACACTTTATTGGATGAATATTATAAGTAGCAATCTAAAGTTTCAATGTTGTATCAAGCATATATCTATAGATGGGAGTGGGGAAATTTCTTATTAGAGTCCATTACTTTTGCTTTTTCTTAATTAATATGTTTGAAAACTAAAGTTATATAAATTATTTCGAATTGCATTAAGGCAAAGGAGACAATTAAGAAAATTGCAAAATTTTAAGTCGACAGATTATTAACAATACATTTATCGTTAGCAGACTTTAAAATTCTAAAATGGGGAAAATGCAATATTTTGATTTTTAAATTTATTATTAATGTCATTGTATTTGATTGGTTAGAAAAATATAATATTTGAATATTTTAGTTAAAAAAATACAAGTAATAGACTTAATGTGGATGAATATTATAAATAGCAATATAAAGTTTCAATGTTGTGCCAAGCAAATATCTCTGGATAGGAGCAGGGAAACTTCTTATTAGAGTCCATTACTTTCGCTTTTTTCTAAGTAATATGTTTGAAAACAAAAATTATATAAATCATTTCGAATTGCATTGAGGCAAAGGAGACAATTAAGAAAATTGAAAAATTTAAAGTCAACATATTATTAACAATAAATTTATCCCAAACAAACCTTAAAATTCTAAAATTGCAAAAATGCAATATTTTGATTTTTAAATTTATTTTTAATGTCGGTGCATTTGGTAGTTAAGAAAAATATAATATTTGAATATGTTAATTGAACAAAAATATAAGTAATGGACTCAATTGTATAAAATACACATTAGTGGATGAATATTATAAATAGCAATCTGAAGCTTCAAGATTGTATCAAGCATATATCTCTAGATGTGAGTGGGGAAATTTCTTATTGGAGTCCATTACTTTTGCTTTTTCTTAAGTAATATGTTTGAAAACAAAAATTATATAAACCATTTCGAATTGCATTGAGGCAAAGGAGACTGTTAAGAAAATTGCAAAATTTTAATTCAACAGATTATTGACAATGCATTTATCCCTAATTGACTTTAAAATTCTAAAATGGGGAAAATGCAATATTTTGATTTTTAAATTTATTGTTAATGTCGTTGCATTTGATTACTGAGAAAAATATGATATTTGAATATGTTAATTGCATAAAAATACAAATAATGGACTCAATTGTATAAAATACACTTTTGTGGATGAATATTATAAATAGCAATCGAAGTTTAAATGTTGTGTCAAATAGATATCTCTAGATTGGAGCTGTGAAACTTCTTATTAGAGTCCATTACTTTCACTTTTTCCTAAGTAATATGTTTGGAAAGAAAAATTATATAAATCATTTCGAATTGCATCGAGACAAAGGAGACAATTAAGAAAATTGAAAAATTTCAAGTTAACATATTATTGACAATAAATTTATCCCTAATAGACTTTAAAATTCTAAAATTGCAAAAATTCAATATTTTAATTTTTAAATTTATTGTTAATGTCATTGCATATGATTGTTAAGAAAAATATAATATTTGGATATGTTAATTGAACAAAAATCCAAGTAACAGACTCAATTGTATAAAATACTCATTAGTGGATGAATATTATAAATAGCAATCTGAAGTTTCAATGTTGTATCAAGCATATATCTCTAGATGTGAGTGGGAAACTTCTTATTAGAATCCATTACTTTTGCTTTTTCTTATGTTATATGTTTAAAACAAAAATTATATAAATCATTTCGATTTGCATTGAGATGAAGGAGGAAATTAAGAAAATTGCAAAATTTTAATTGAACAGATTATTTCCAAAACATTTATCCATAGCAGACTTTAAAATTCTAAAATTGCAAAAATGCAATATTTTGATTTCTAGATTTATTGTTAATGTCATTGCATTTGATTGCTTAGAAAAAAATCATGTTTGAATATTTTAATTAAAGAAAAATACAAGTAATGAACTCAATTGTATAAAATATGCTTTCGTCGATGAATCTCATAAATAGTAATCTTAAGCTTCAATGTTGTATCAAGCATGCATCTCTAGATGAGAGTGGGGAAACTTCTTATTAGAGTCCATTACTCTTGCTTTTTCTTAAGTAATATGTTTGAAAACAAAAATTATATAAATCATTTCAAATTGCATTGAGGCAAAGGAGACAGTTAAGAAAATTGCAAAATTTTAATTCAACAAATTATGGACAATGCAATTATCTCTAACAGACTTTAAAATTCTAAAATTGCAAAAACGGAATATTTTGATTTTTAAATTTGTTGTTAATGACGTTGCATTTGATTGCTGAGAAAAATATAATATTTGAATATTTTAATTGAACAAAAATACAAGTAATGGACTCAATTGTATAAAATACACTTTTTTAGTTGAATATTATAAAGACCAATCTAAAGTTTCAATTTTGCATATATCCCTAGATGGGAGTAAGGAAATATCTTATTAGAGTCCATTACTTTTACTTTTTCTTAAGTAATATGTTTGAAAACAAAAATTATATAAATCATTTCGAATTGCATTGAGGTGAAGGAGACAATTAAGAACATTGCAAAATTTTAATTCAATAGATTATTGACAATGCATTTATCCCTAGTAGATTTTAAAATTCTAAAATTGGGAAAATGCAATATTTTGATTTTTAAATTTATTGTTAATGTCATTGCATTTGATTACTGAGAAAAATATAATATTTGAATATGTTAATTAAACAAAAATACAAGTAATGGACTCAATTGTATAAAATACACTTTAGTAGATGAATATTATAAATAGCAATCTGAAACTTCAATGTTGTATGAAGCACATATCTTTAGATGGGAGTGGGGAAACTTCTCATTAGAGTCCATTACTTTTGTTTTTCTTAAGTAAAATGTTTGAAAACAAAAATTATATAAATCATTTTGAATTGCGTTGAGGTGATGGAGGCAATTAAGAAAATTGCAAAATTTTAATTCAACAGATTATTAACAATGCATTTATACCTAACAGACTTTAAAATTCTAAAATCGGGAAAATGCAATATTTTGATTTTTAAATTTATTGTTAATGTCGTTGCATGTGATTGGTCAGAAAAATATAATATTAAAAAAAAACAAGTAACGAACTCAATTGTATAAAATACACTTTAGTGGATAAATATTATAAATAGCAATTAGATGTTTCAATGTTGTATGAAACATATATCTCTAAATGGGAGTGGGGAAACTTATTATTAGAGTCCATTATTTTTGCTTTTGATTAGTTAGAAAAATATAATATTTGAATATTTTAATTAAAAAAATACATGTAATGGACTCAATTGTATAAAATACACTTTAGTGGATGAATATTATAAATAGCAATTTGAAGCTTTAATGTTGTATAAAGCATATATTTCTAGATGAGAGTGGGGAAACTTCTTATTAGAGTCCATTACTTTTGCTTTTTCTTAAGTAATATGTTTAAAACAAAAATTATATAAATCATTTCGAATTGCATTGAGGCAATGAAGACAATTAAGAAAATTGTAAAATTTTAATTCAACAAATTATTGACAATACATTTATCCCTAGCAAACTTTAAAATTCTAAAATTGCAAAAATGCAATATTTTGATTTTTAAATTTATTGTTAATGTCTTTGCATTTGATTGTTGAGAAAAATATAATATTTGAATATGTTAATTGAACAAAAATACAATTAATGGGCTCAATTATATAAAATACACTTGAACAAAAATATAATTAATGGGCTCAATTATATAAAATACACTTTAGTGTACGAATATAATAAATAGCAATCTGAAACTTCAATGTTGTATTAAGCAAATATCTCTCGATGGGAGTGGGGAAACTTCCTATTAGACTCTATTACTTTTACTTTTTCCTAAGTAATATGTTTGAAAATAAAAATAATATAAATCATTTCGATTTGCATTGAGGCAAAGGAGACAATTAAGAAAATTGTAAAATTTTAATTCAACAGATTATTGACAATACATTTATCCCTGGCAAACTTTAATATTTTGATTTTTAAATTTATTGTTAATGTCCTTGCATTTGATTGGTCAAAAAAATATAATATTTGAATATTTTAATTAAAAAAATACATGTAATGGACTCAATTACATAAAATACACTTTTGTGGTTGAATATTATAAATAGCAATATGAAGTTTCAATATTGTATCAAGCAGATATCTCTAAATGGGAGTGGGCAAACTTCTTACTAGAGTCCATTACTTTTGCTTTTTCCTAAGTAATATGTTTGAAAACAAAAATTATGTAAATCATTTCGAATTGCATTGAAGCAAAGCAAACAATTAAGAAAATTGCAAAATTTTAACTCAACAGATTATTGACAGTACATTTATCCTCAGTAGACTTTAAAATTCTAAAATTGCAAAAATGCAATATTTTGATTTTTAAATTTATTGTTAGTGTAATTGCATTTGATTCGTCAGAAAAATATAAAATTTGAAAAAAAAAATAAAAGTAATGGACTCAATTGTATAAAATACATTTTAGGGGATAAATATTATAAATAGTAATCTGAAATTTCAATATTGTATGAAACATATGTCTCTAAATGGGAGTGGGGAAATTTATTATTAAAGTCCATTACTTTTCTTAAGTGATATGTTTCATAACAAAAATTATATAAATCATTTCGAATTGCATTGAGGCAAAGGAGACAATTAAGAAAATTGTAAAGTTTTAATTCAACATATTATTAACAATGGATTTATCTCTAGTTGACTCTAAAATTCTAAAATTGCAAAAATGCAATATTTTGATTTTCAAATTTATTGTTAATATCGTTGCATTTGATTGATCAGAAAAAAATAATATTTGAATATTTTAATTGAAAAAAAAATACAAGTAATGGACTCAATTGTATAAAATACACTTTAGTGGTTGAATATTATAAATAACAACCTGAAGTTTTAATTTTGTATCAAACATATATCTATAGATGGGAGTGGGGAAACATATATTACTTTTGCTTTTTCTTAAGTAATATGTTTGAAAACAAAAATTATATAAATCATTTTGAATTGCATTGAGGCAAAAGAGATAGTAAAGAAAATTGAAAAATTTTAATTCAATAGATTATTGACAATGCATTCATCCCTAGCAGACTTTAAAATTCTAAAATTGCAAAAAATGCAATATGTTGATTTTTAAATTTGTTGTTAATGTTGTTGCATTTGATTGCTAAGAAAAATATAATATTTGAATATTTTAATAGAACAAAAATACAAGTAACGGACGTAATTGTATAAAATACACTTTACTGGATGAATATTATAAAGAGCAAATTGAAACTTCAATGTTGTATCATGAATATATCTCTAGCTGGTTGTGGGGAAACTTCTTATTAGAGTCCTTTGCTTTTGCTTTCTTTTAAATAATTTGTTTGAAAACAAAAATTATATAAATTATTTCGAATTGCATTGAAGCAAAGGAGACAATTAAGAAAATTAAAAAATTTTAATTCAACAGATTATTCATAATGCATTTATCCCTAACAAACTTTAAAATTCTAAAATTGCAAAAATACAATATTTTGATTTTTAAATTTATTGTTAATGTTGTTGCATTTGATTGTTGAGAAAAATATAATATTTGAGTATGTTAATTGAACAAAAATAGAAGTATGGACTCAATTGTTTAAAATACACTTTAGTGGATGAATATTATAAATAGCAAATTAAAGATGCAATGTTGTATGAAGCATATATCTCTAGCTGGTAGTGGGTAAACTTCTTATTAGAATCCTTTGCTTTTGCTTTCTTTTAAATAATTTGTTTGAAAACAAAAATTATATAAATCATTTCAAATTGCATTGAGGCAAATAAGACAATTAAGAAAATTGAAAAATTTTAATTCAACATATTATTCACAATGCATTTATCCCTAACAGACTTTAAAATTCTAAAATTGCAAAAATGCAATATTTTGATTTTTATATTTATTGCTAATATCGTTGCATTTGATTAGTCAGAAAAATATAATATTTGAATATTTTAATTGAAGAAAAATACAAGTAATGGACTCAATTGTATAAAATACACTTTAGTGGATGAATATTAAAAATAGCAATCTGAAATTTCAATGATGTATCAAGCATATATCTCTAGATGGGAGTAGGGAAACTTGTTATTAGAGTCCATTGCATTTGCTTTTCCTTAAGTAATATGTTTGAAAATAAAAATTATATAAATCTTTTCAAATTGCATTAAGGTGAAGGTGACAATTAAGAAAATTGTAAAATTTTAATTCAACAGATTATTCACAATGCATTTATCCCTATCAAACTTTAAAATTCTAAAATTACAAAAATGCAATATTTTGATTTTTAAATTTATTGTTAATGTCGTTGCATTTGATTGTTGAGAAAAATATAATATTTGAGTATGTTAATTGAACAACAATTCAAGTAATGTACTCAATTGTATAAAATACGCTTTCATGGATAAATATTATAAATAGCAATATGAAGCTTTAATGTTGCATCAAGCATATATCTCTAAATGACAATAGTGAAACTTCTTATTAAAGTCCATTACTTTTGCTTTTTCTTAGGTAATATGTTTTGAAACAAAAATTTTATAAATCATTTCGAATTGGATTGAGGCAAAGGAGACAATTCAGAAAATTGCAAAATTTTAAATCAACAGATTATTGACAATATATTTATCCCTAGCAAACTTTAAAATTCTAAAATTGCAAAAATGCAATATTTTGATTTTTAAATTTTTTATTAATATCATTGCATTTGATTGTTGAGAAAAATATAATATTTGATTATGTTAATTAAACAAAAATATAAGTAATAGACTCAATTGTTTAAAATACATTTTAGTGGATGAATATTATAAATAGTAATTTGAAGCTTAAGTGTTGTATCAAGTATATATCTCTAGATGAGAGCGGGGAAACTTGTTATTAGAATCCACTACTTTTACTTTTTCTTAAGTAATATGTTTCTTAACAAATATTATATAAATTATTTCAAATTGTATTGAGGTAAAGGGGACAATTCAAAAAAACTTTTACTATTAAAGTCATGTCATTTGATTGGTGTGAAAAACATAACATTTGAATATGTGAATTAAACAAAAATACAAGTAATGGACTCAATTATATAAAATACACTTTAGTGGATGAATATTAAAAATAGCAATTTGAAACTTCAATGATGTATTAAGCATATATCTCTAGATGGGAGTGGGGAAACTTCTTATTAGAGTCCATTGCATTTGCTTTTCCTTAAGTAATATGTTTGAAAACTAAAATTATATAAATCATTTCGAATTGCATTGAGGCAAAGGAGACAATTAAGAAAATTACAAAATTTTAATTCAATAGATTATTCACAATGCATTTATCCCTAGCAGACTTTATAATTCTAAAATTGCAAAAATGTAATATTTTGATTTTTAAATTTATTGTTACTATCATTGCATTTGATTGTTGAGAAAAATATAATATTTGAGTATGTTAATTAAACAAAAATAGAAGTAATGGACTCAATTGTTTAAAATACACTTTAGTGGATGAATATTATAAATAGCAAATTGAAGCTTCAATATTGTATGAAGCATATATCTCTAGATGAGAGCAGGGAAACTTCTTATTAAAGTGCATTACTTTTGCTTCTTCTTAAGTAATATGTTTCATAACAAAAGTTATATAAATCATTTCAAATTGCATTGAGGCAAGGGAGACAATTAAGAAAATTGCAAAATTTTAATTCAATAGATTATTGACAATGCATTTATCCCTAGTAGACTTTAAAATTCTAAAATTGCAAAAATGCAATATTTTGATTTTTAAATTTATTGTTAATGTCGTTGCATTTGATTGATGAGGAAAATATAATATTTGAATATGTTAATTGACCAACAATTCAAGCAATGTACTCAATTGTATAAAATATGCTTTCATAGATGAATATTATAAATAGCAATATGAAGCTTCAATGTTGCATCAAGCATATATCTCTAAATGACAGTGGGGAAACTTCTTATTAGAGTTCATTACTTTTGCTTTTTCTTAGGTAATATGTTTCAAAACAAAAATTTTATAAATCATTTCGAATTGCATTGAGGCAAAGGAGACAATTGAGAAAATTGTAAAAATTTAAATCAATAGATTATTGACAATACATTTATCCCTAACAGACTTTAAAATTCTAAAATTGCAAAAATGCAATATTTTTATTTTTAAATTTATTGTTAATGTCATTGCATTTGATTGTTGAGAAAAATATAATATTTGATTATGTTAATTAAAAAAAATATAAGTAATGGACTCAATTGTATAAAATACACTTTAGTGGATGAATATTATAAATAGCAATTTGAAACTTCAGTGTTGTATCAAGTATATATCTCTAGATGAGAGCGGGGAAATTTCTTATTAGAGTCCACTACTTTTGCTTTTTCTTAAACAATATGTTTCTTAACAAAAGTTATATAAATTATTTCGAATTGCATTAAGGCAAAAGGGACAATTAAGAAAATTGCAAAATTTTAATTCAATAGATTATTGAAAATGTATTCATCCCTGGTAGATTTTAAAATTCTAAAATTGTGATAATGCAATATTTTGATTTTTAAATTTATTTTTAATGTCGTTGCAATTGATTGGTGGGACAAAGATAATATTTGAATATGTTAATTGAACAAAAATACAAGTAATGGACTCAATTGTATAAAATACACTTTAGTGGATGAATATTGAAAATAGCAATTTGAAACTTCAATGATGTATTAAGCATATATCTCTATATGGGAGTGGGGAAACTTCTTATTAGAGTCCATTTCATTTGCTTTTCCTTAAGTAATATGTTTGAAAACCAAAATTATATAAATCATTTTGAATTGCATTGAGGCAAAGGAGACAATTAATAAAATTGCAAAATTTTAATTCAGCAGATTATTCACAATGCATTTATCCCTAGTAGACTTTATAATTCTAAAATTGCAAAAATGCAATATTTTGATTTTTAAAATTATTCTTAATGTCGTTGCATTTGATTGCTAAGAAAAATATTATATTTGAATATGTGAATTGAGGAGAAATACAAGTAATGGACACGATTATATAAAATACACTTTAGTGGATGAATATTGTAAATAGCATTCTAAAGTTTGGAAGTTGTATCAAGTATATATCTCTCGATGGGAGTGGGTAAACTTCTCATTATAGTCCATTGCTTTTGCGTTTTCATAAGTAATATGCTTGATAACAAAAATTATATAAATCATTTCGGATTGCATTGATGCCAAGGACAAATTTAAGGAAATTGCAAAATTTTAATTCAACAGATTATTCACAATGCATGTGTCCCTAGCAGACTTTAATATTCTAAAATGGCAAAAATGCAATATTTTGCTTTTTATATTTATTACTAATGTCGTTGCATTTGATTAGTTAGAAAAGTGTAATATTTGAATACTTTAATTGAACAAAACTACAAATGATGGTCTCAATTGTATAAAATAAACTTTAGTGGATGAATATGAAAAATAGCAATCTGAAACTTCAATGATGTATCAAGCATATATCTCTAGGTGGGAGTGGGAAACTTTTTGTTAGAGTACATTACATTTGCTTTTCCTTAAGTAATATGTTTGAGTATAAAAATTATATAAATCTTTTCAAATTGCATTGAAGCGAAAGAGACAATTAAGAAAATTGCAAAATTTTAATTCAACAGATTATTCATAATGCATTTATCTCTAGGAAATTTTAAAATTCTAAAATTGCAAAAATGCAATATTTTGATTTTTAAATTTTTTATTAATGTCGTTACATTTGATTGCTGAGAAAAATATAATATTTGAATATGTCAATTGAACAAAAATACAAGTAATGGACTCAATTATATAAAATACACTTTAGTGGATGAATATTATAAATAGCAAACTGAAGCTTCAATGTTGTATCATGAATATATCTTTAGCTAGTAGTGGGGAAACTTCTTATTAGAGTTCTTTGCTTTTGCTTTCTCTTAAATAATTTGTTTGAAAACAAAAATTATATAAATCATTTCGAATTGCATTAAGGCAAAGGAGACAATTAAGAAAATTACAAAATTTTAATTAAACAGATTATTCACAATGCATTTATCCCAAGTAGACTTTAAAATTCTAAAATTGCAAAAATGCAATATTTTGATTTTTAAATTTATTGTTAATGTTGTTGCATTTGATTGATGGTGAAAATATAATATTTAAATATGTTAATTAAACAAAAATAGAAGTAATGGACTCAATTGTATAAAATACGCTTTTGTGGATGAATATTATATATAGCAATCTGAAACTTGAATGTTGTATCAAGCATATATCTCTAGATGAGAGTGGGGAAACTTCTTATTAGAGGCCATTACTTTTGCTTTTTCTTAAGTTATATGTTTGAAAACAAAAATTATATAAATCATTTCAAATTACATTGAGGCAAAGGAGACAATTAAGAAAGTTGCAAAATTTTAATTCAATAGATTATTGACAATGTATTTATCCCTAGCAGATTTTAAATTTCTAAAATTGCAAAAATGCAATATTTTGATTTTTAAAGGTATTGTTAATGTGATTGCATTTTATTGCTGCAAAAAATATAATATTTGATTACGTTAATTGAATAAAAATAGAAGTAATGGACTCAATTGTATAAAATACACTTTAGTGGATGAATATTATAAATAGCAATTTGAAGTTTGAATGTTGTATCAAGCATATATCTCTAGATGGCAGTGGGGAAACTTCTTATTAGATTGCATTGCTTTTTCTTTTTTCTAAATAATATGTTTGAAAACCAAAATTATATAAATCATTTCGAATTGCATTGAAGCGAATGAGAAAATTAAGCAAATTGCAAAATTTTAGTTCAACAGATTATTCACAATACATTTATCCCTAGTAGATTTTAAAATTATAAAATTGTAAAAATGCAATATTTTGAATTTTAAATTTATTGTTAATGTCGTTGCATTTGATTGCTGAGAAAAATATAATTTTTGATTATGTTAATTGAATGAATATACAAGTAATGGACTCAATTTTATAAAATACAGTTTGGTGGATGCATATTATAAATAGCAATCTGAACCTTTAATGTCGTATAAAGCATATATCTCTAGATGGGAGGGGGAGGGGGAAACTTGTCATTAGACTCCATTGCGTTTGTTTTTTCTTAAGTATTATGTTTGAAAACAAAAATTATATAAATCATTTCCAATTGCATTGAGGCAAAGGAGATAATTAAAAAAATTGCAAAATTTTAATTCAACAAATTATTTACAATGCATTTAACCTTAATAGATTTTAAAATTCTAAAATTGCAAAAATGTAATATTTTGATTTTTATATTTATTGCTAATATCATTGCATTTGATTAGTCAGAAAAATATAATATTTGAATATTTTAATTAAAGAAAAATACAAGTAATGGACTCAATTGTATAAAATACACTTTAGTGGATGAATATTAAAAATAGCAATCTGAAACTTCAATGATGTATCAAGCATATATTTCTAGATGGGAGTGGGGAAACTTCTTATTATAGTCCATTGCATTTGCTTTTCCTTAAGTAATATGTTTGAAAATAAAAATTATATAAATATTTTCAAATTACATTGAGGCGAAGGAGACAATTAAGAAAATCGTAAAATTTTAATTCAACAGATTATTCACAATGCAATTATCCCTATCAGACTTTAAAATTCTAAAATTATAAAAATACAATATTTTGATTTTTAAAATTATTCTTAATGTCGTTGCATTTGATTGCTAAGAAAAATATAATATTTAAATATGTTAATTGAAAAAAGAAATATAAGTAATGGACTCAATTGTATAAAATACACTTTAGTGGATGAATATTATAAATAGCAATTTGAAACTTCAATGTTGTATGAAGCATCTATCTATAGATGACAATGGGGAAACTTCTTATTAGAGTCAATTGCTTTTGCTTTTCCTTAAGTAATATGTTTGAAAACCAAAATTATATAAATCATTTCAAATTGCATTGAGACAAAGGAGACAATTAAGAAAATTGCAAAATTTGAATTCAACAGATTATTCACAATGCATTTGTCCCTAGCAGACCTTAAAATTTTGAAATTGAAAAAATGCATTATTTTAATTTTTGAATTTATTGTCAATGTCGTTGCATTTGATTGGTTAGAAAAATATAATATTTGAATAGTTTTATTGTACAAAAATACAAGTAATGGACTCAATTATATAAAATACACTTTAGTGGATGTATATTATAAATAATAATCTGAAATTTTAATGTTGTATCAAGCATATATCTTTAGATGGGAGGGGGAAACTTCTTATTAGACTCCATTGCGTTTGCTTTTTATTAAGTAATATGTTTGAAAAAAAAATATATAAATTATTTCAAATTGCATTGAGGCGACGAAGATAATTAAGCAAATAGAAAAATTTTAATTCAACAGATTATTCATAATGCATTTATCCCTAGTAGATTTTAAAATTTTAAAATTGCAAAAATGCAATATTTTGATTTTCAAAATTATTATTAATGTCGTTGCATTTGATTGGTGGGAAAAAGATAATATTTGAATATGTTAATTAAACAAAAATACAAGTAATGGACTTAATTGTATAAAATACATTTTAGTGGATGAATATTAAAAATAGCAATTTGAAACTTCAATGATGTATCAAGCATATATCTCTAGATGGGAGTGGGGAAACTTCTTATTAGACTCTATTGCGTTTGCTTTTTATTAAGTAATATGTTTGAAAAAAAATTATATAAATTATTTCGAATTGCATTGAGGTGAGGGAGATAATTAAGCAAATAGCAAAATTTTAATTCAACAAATTATTCATAATGCATTTATCCCTAGCAGACTTTAAAATTTTAAAATTGCAAAAATGCAATATTTTGATTTTTAAAATTATTATTAATGTCATTGTATTTGATTGGTATGAAAAAGATAATATTTGAATATGTTAATTGATCAAAAATACAAGTAATGGACTCAATTGTATAAAATACATTTTAGTGGATGAATATTAAAAATAGCAATTTGAAACTTTAATGATGTATCAAGCATATATCTCTAGATGGGAATAGGGAAACTTCTTATTAGACTCCATTACGTTTGCTTTTTATTAAGTAATATGTTTGAAAAAAAAAATTATATAAATTATTTCAAATTGCATTGAAGCGAGGGAGATAATTAAGCAAATAGTAAAATTTTAATTCAACAAATTATTCATAATGCATTTATCCCTAGCAGACTTTAAAATTTTAAAATTGTAATAATGCAATATTTTGATTTTTAAAATTATTGTTAATGTCGTTGCATTTGATTGGTGGAAAAAAGATAATATTTAAATATGTTAATTGAACAAAAATACAAGTAATGGACTCAATTGTATAAATTACATTTTAGTGGATGAATATTAAAAATAGCAATTTGAAACTTCAATGATGTATCAAGCATATATTTTTAGATGAGAGTGGGGAAACTTCTTATTAGAAACTATTGCATTTTCTTTTTCCTAAGCAATATGTTTCTAGGCAAAAATTATGTAAATCATTTCAAATTGTATTCTGGCACAAGAGACAATTAAGTAAATTGCAAATTTTAAGTTCAACTGATTATTGACAATGCGTTTATCCATAGAAAACCTTAAAATTCTAAAATTAAAAAAATGCAATGTTTTGGTTTTTTGCTTTATTATTAAAGTCATGGTATTTGATTGGTGTGAAATTCATAGCATTTGAATATATTAATGGAACAAAAATACATGTAATAGAATCAATTGTATAAAATACACTTTAGTGGATAAATATTATAAATAGCAATCTCATGGTTCAATGTTGTGTTGAGCTTATATCCTTAGATGGGAGTGGGGAACCTTCTTATTAGAGTCCATTGTTTTTGCTTTTTCTTAAGTGATTTGTTTGAAGATAAGAATTATATAAATCATTCCAAATTGCATTGAGGCAAAGGAGACAATTAAGAAAATTGCAAAATTTTAATTTAACAGATTATTGACAATGCATTTCTCCCTAGCAGATTTTAAAATTCTAAAAATTGCAAAATTGCAATAATTTGATTTTTAAAGTTATTATTAATATCACTGCATTTGATTGGTAAGAAGAATATAATATTTGAAAAATATAATATTTAAATATGTTAAATGAATAAAAATAGAAGTAATGGACTCAATTGTGTAAAATACACTTTGGTGGATGAAAATTATAAATAGCGATCCGAAACTTCAATGTTGTGTCAAGTATATATCTCTAAAAAGGAGTGGAGAAACTTCTTATTAAAGTTCATTGCATTTGCTTTTTCTTAAATAATATGTTTGTAGGTAAAAATTATATAAATCATTTCAAATTGCATTGTGGCAGTAGAGACGTTTAAGAAAGTTACAAAAGTTAAATTCAATTGATTATTGACAACGCATTTATCTTTAGAAAACCTTAAAATTCTAAAATTCAAAAAATGCAATGTTTTGGTTTTTTACTTTATTATTAAAGTCATGGCATTTGATTGGTGTGAAAAACATAACATTGGAATATGTTAATTGAACAAAAATTCAAGTAATGGAATCAATTGTATAAAATACACTTTAGTGGATGAATATTATAAATAGCAATCCCAAACTTCAATGTTGTATTAAGCATATATCCAAGATAGGAGTGGGGAACCTTCTAATTAGAGTGCATTGCTTTCGTTTTTTCTTAAGTAATTTGTTTGAAGACAAGAATTATATAAATAATTTCAAATTGCATTCAAGTAAAGGAGACAATTAAGAAAATTGTAAAATTTAAATTCAACTAATTAGTGACTATGCATTTATCCCTGACAACCTTTAAAATTTTAAAAATTTAAAAAATGCAATATTTTTATTTTTAAATTTATTGTTAGCAGAGTTGCATTTGATTGGTGGGAAAAATATAATATTTGAATTTGTTAATTGAACAAAAATAAGAGTAATGGACTCAATTGTATAATACACTTTAGTGGATGAATATTATAAATAGCAATCTAAAATTTCAGTGTTGTATCAAGCATATATCTTTAGATTTGAGTAAGGATTTATTTTAGAGTCCACTGCTTTTACTTTTTCTTAAGTAATATGTTTGAAAAAAAAATTATATAAATCATTTCAAATTACATTGAAGTAAAGGAGACAATTAAGAAAATTGCAAATTTAAATTCAACAAATTATTGACAATGCATTTTTCCCTAGCAGACTCTAAAATTCTAAAATTGCAACAATGCAATATTTTGATTTGTAAATTTATTATTAATGTCATTGCATTTGATTGCTGAGAAAAATATAATATTTGAATATGTTAATTGAACAAAAATACAAGTAATGGACTCAATTGTTAAAATACCATTTAGTGGATGAATATTATAAATAGCAATCCCAAGTTTCATTGCTGTTTCAAACATATATGTATAGAGGGGAGTGGGAAAACTTCTTATTAGAGTGCATTGCATTTGCTTTTTCCAAAGTAATATGTTTGTATGCAAAAATTATATAAATCATTTCAAATTGCATTATGAATTATGAGACAATTAAGAAAATTTTAAAATTTAAATTCAACTAATTATTGACAATCCATTTATCCCTAGTAGATTTTAAAATTCTAAATATTGCAAAAATGCAATATTTTCATTTTTAAATTTATTGTTAATGTTGTTGTATTTGATGAGTGAGAAAAATATAATATTTGAATATGTAAATTGAACAAAAATACTGGTAATGGAATCAATTGTATAAAATATACTTTAATGGATGAATATTATAAATAGTGATCTAAAACTTCCATGTTGTGTCAAGCATATATATCTCTAGAAGGGGGTGAGAAACCTTCTTATTAAAGTACATTATTTTTGCATTTTCTTAAGTAATTTGTTAGAAGACAAGAATTATATAAATCATTTCAAATTGCTTTGAGGCAAAGAAGACAATTAAGATAATTGCAAAATTGAAATTCAACAAATTATTGACAATACATTTATCCCTAGCAGACTTCAAATTTCTTAAGTAATTTGTTTGAAGACAAGAATTATATAAATCTTTTCAAATTGCATTGTCGCACAAGAGACAATTAAGAAATTTGAAAAATTTAAATTCAACTCATTATTGACAATGCATTTATCTTTAGGAAACCATAAAATTCTAAAATTCAAAAAATGCAATGTTTTGGTTTTCTCCGTCATTATTAAAGTCATGACATTTGATTGGTCTGAAAAATATAATATTTGAATATGTTAATTGAACAAAAATACAAGCAATGGACTCAATTGTATAAAAATACACTTTAGTGGATGAATATTATAAATAGTAATACCAAACTTCATTATTCTTTCAAGCATATATGTATAGAGGGGAGTGGGAATACTTTTTATTAGAGTTCATTGCATTTGTTTTTTCTAAGTAATTCGTTTGTAGGCAAAAATTATATAAATCATTTCAAAATCCATTGAGGCAAAGGAGACAATTAAGAAAATTGCAAAATCTAAATTTAACTGATTAGTGATTATGCATTTATTCCTAGCAAACTTTAAAATTCTATAATTGCAAAAATGCCATATTTTGATTTTTAAATTTATTATTAATGTCGTTGCATTTGATTCGTAAGAAAAATATAATATTTGAATATGTGAATTGAACAAAAATACAAGTAATGGACTAAATTGTATAAGATACACTTTAGTTGATGGATATTATAAATAACAATCCCAAGTTTCAATGTTGTGTTAAGCATATATCCCTAAATAAGAGTGGGGAACCTTCTTATTAGAGTCCATTACTTTTACTTTTTCCTAAGTAATTTGTTTGAAGATAAGAATTATATAAATCATTTCAAATTGCATTAAGGCAAAGATTGCAATTAAGAAAATTGCAAAATTTAAATTCAATAGATTACTTACAATGCATTTATCCCTAGTAGATTTTAAAATTCTAAAAATTGCAAGAATGCAATATTTTCATTTTTAAATTTATTGTCAATGTCATTGCATTGAATTGGTGAGAAAAATATAATATTTAAATATGTTAATTGAACAACAATACAACTAATGGACTCAATTGTATAAAATACAGTTTAGTCAATAAATATTATAAATAGCAATCCTAAGATTCATTGTTGTTGCAAGCATATATGTATAGAGGGGAGTGGAAAGACTTTTTATTAGAGTTCATTGCATTTGCTTTTTTCGAAGTAATATGTTTGTAGCAAAAAATTATATTAATAATTTCAAATTACATTTTGGCAAAAAAGATAATTAAGAAAATTGTAAAATTTAAATTCAATAGATTATTGACAATGCATTTATTTGTAGCAGACTTTAAATTTCTAAAATTGCAAAAATACAATATTTTGATTTTTAAATTTATTCCTAAGGTTGTTGTATTTGATTGCTGAGAAAATCATAATATTTGAATATATTAATTAAACAAAAATATTGGTAATGAATTTAATTGTATAAAATACACTTTAGTCGATGAATATTATAAATAGCAATCCCAAATTTCAACTATTTATTGAATATGCACTTATCCCTCACAGCCTTTAAAATTATAAAAATTTAAAAAATGTAATGTTTTTATTTTTATATTTATTGTTAACACAGTTTCATTTAATTGGTGAGAAAAATATAATATTTGAATATGTTAATTGAACAAAAATAAGAGTAATAGACTCAAATGTATAAATTACATTTTAGTGGATGAATATTATAAATAGCAATCCTAAGTTTCATTGTTGTTTCAAGCATATATGTATAGAGAGGAGTGGGAAAACTTCTCATTAAAGTCCATTGCATTTGCTTTTTCCTAAGTAATATGTTTGTGGGCAAAAACTATATAAATCATTTCAAATTGCATTATGGCTTATGAGACAATTAAGAAAATTTCAAATTTTAAATTGAACTAATTATTGACAATACATTTATCCCTAGTAGATTTCAAAATTCTAAAAATTGCAAAAATGCAATATTTTCATTTTTAAATTTATTGTTAATATCGTTACATTTGATGAGTGAGAAAAATATAATATTTGAATATGTTAATTGAACAAAAATACTGGTAATGGACTTAATTGTATAAAATACATTTTATTGGATGAATATTATAAATAGTGATCCGAAACTTCCATGTTGTGTCAAGCATATATCTCCAAAAGGGAGTGGAGAAACTTCTTATTAGAGTCCATTGCATTTGCTTTTTGCTAAGTAATAATTTTGCAAGAATTATATAAATCCTTTCAAATTGCATTGTAGCACAGGAGACAATTAAGAAAATTGCAAAATTTAAATTCAATTGATTATTGACAATGCATTTATCCCTAGAAAACCTTAAAATTCTAAAATTCAAAAATTTCAAGGTTTTGGTTTTTTGCTTTATTATTAAAGTCATGGCATTTGTTTAGTATGAAAAACATAACATTTGAATATGTTAATTGAATAAAAATAAAAGTAATGGAATTAATTGTATAAAATACACTTTAGTGGGTGAATATTATAAATAATAATCCCAAACTTCAATGTTGTGTCAAGCATATATACCTAGATGAGAGTAAGGAACCTTTTTATTAGAGTGCATTGCTTTTGTTTTTTCTTAGGTAATTTGTTTGAAGACAAGAATTATATAAATCATTGCAAATTGCATTAAGGCAATGAAGACAATTAAGAAAATTGCAAAATTTAAATTCAACTAATTAGTGACTATGCATTTATCCCTACCAGCCTTTAAAATTCTAAAAACTAAAAAAATGCAATTTTTTTATTTTTAAATTTATTATTAACACAGTTGCATTTGATGGGTGAAAAAACATAAAATTTGAAAATTTTAATTGAACAAAAATAAGAGTAATGGACTTAATTGTATAAAATACACTTTAGTAGATGAATATTATATATAGCAATTTAAAACTTTAATGTTGTGTCAAGCATATATTTCTAGAAGCGAATGGAGAAACTTCTTTTTAGAGTTTATTGCATTTGCTTTTTCCTAAGCAATATGTTTGTAGGCAAAAATTATATAAATCATTTCAATTTGCATGGTGGCACAAGAGACAATTAAGAAAATTGCAAAATTTAAATTCAATTGATTATTGATAATGCATTTATCCCTAAAAAACCTTAAAATTCTAAAATTCAAAAAATGCAATTTTTCGTTTTTGGCTTTATTATTAAAGTCATGGCATTTGATTGGTGTGAAAGACATAACATTTGAATATGTTAATTGAACAAAAATACAAGTAATGGAATCAATTATATAAAATACACTTTAACGGATGAATATTAAACATAGTAATCCCAAGTTTCAATGTTGTATTGAACATATATCCCTAGATGGGAGTGGGAACCTTCTTATTAGAGTCCATTGCTTTTATTTTTTCCTCAGGAATTTGTTTGAAGACAAGAATTATATAAATCATTTGCATTAAGGCAAAGGAGACAATTAAGAAAATTGCAAAATTTAAATTCAACTAGTTAGTGACTATGCATTTATCCCTAGCAGCTTTTAAAAATCTAAAAATTGAAAAAATGCAATGTTTTTATTTTCAAATTTATTGTTATCGTAGTTGCATTTGATTGGTGAGAAAAACATAATATTTAAATATGTTAATTGGACATAAATAAGAGTAATGGACTCCATTATATAAAATACACTTTAATGGATGAATAGTATAAATAGCAATTTGAAACTTCAATGTTGTATGAAGCATATATGTCTAGATGGGAGTGGGAAAACTTCTTATTAGAGTTCATTGCATTTGCTTTTTCCTAAGTAATATGTTTGTAGGAAAAAATTATATAAATCATTTCAATTTGCAATGTGGCACAAGAGACAATGAAGGAAATTGCAAATTTTAAATTCAATTGATTATTGACAATGTATTTATCCCTAAAAAACCTTAAAATTCTAAAATTCAAAAAATGCAATGTTTTGGTTGTTGGCTTTATTATTAAAGTCATGGAACTTGATTGGTGTGAAAAATATAACATTTGAATATGTTAATTGAAAAAAAAAATACAAGTAATGGAATCAATTGTATAAAACACACTTTAGTGGATGAATATTATAAATAATAATCCTAATTTTCAATGTTGTGTCAGGCATATATCCCTAGATGGGAGTAGGGAACCTTCTTATTAGAGTCCATTGCTTTTGCTTTTTCTTAAGTAATTTGTTTGAAGACAAGAATTATATAAATCATTTCAAATTGCATTGGGGCAAGGGGAATAATTAAGAAAATTGCAAAATTTAAATCTAACTGATTAGTGACTATGCATTTATCCCTACCAGCCTTTGAAATTCTAAAAACTGAAAAAATGCAATGTTTTTATTTTTAAATTTATTGTTAACATAGTTGCATTTGATGAGTGAGAAAAATATAAAATTTGAAAATTTTAATTGAACAAAAATAAGAGTAATGGACTCAATTGTATAAAATACACTTTAGTAGACGAATATTATATATAGCAATTTAAAGTTTCAATGTTGTGTCAAGTATATATCTCTAGAAGCGAGTGTAAAAACTTCTTCTTAGAGTTTATTGCATTTGCTTTTTCCTAAGCAATATGTTTGTAGGCAAAAATTATATAAATCATTTCAAATTGTATTGTGGCACAAGAGACAATTAAGAAAATTGCAAAATTTAAATTCAACTAATTATTGACAATGCATTTATCCTTAAAAAACCTTAAAATTCTAAAATTAAAAAAAATGCAATTTTTCGTTTTCTGCTTTATTATTAAAGTCATGACATTTGATTGGTGTGAAAGACATAACATTTGAATATGTTAATTGAACAAAAATACAAGTAATAGAATCAATTGTATAAAATACACTTTAACGGATAAATATTAAACATAACAATCTCAAGTTTTAATGTTGTATTAAGCATATATCCCTAGATGGGAGTGGGTAACGTTCTTATTTGAGTTCATTGCTTTTGTTTTTTTTCTTTAGGAATTTGTTTGAAGATAAGAATTATATAAATCATTTGCATAGAGGCAAAGGAGACAATTAAGAAAATTGCAAAATTTAAATTCAATTGGTTAGTGACTATGCATTTATCCTTAGTAGCCTTTAAAAATCTCAAAATTGAAAAAATGCAATGTTTTTATTTTCAAATTTATTGTTATCATAGTTGCATTTGATTGGTGAGAAAAGCATAATATTTGAATGTGTTAATTGGACAAAAATAAGAGTAATGGACTCAATTATATAAAATACACTTTAATGGATGAATAGTATAAATAGCAATCTGAAACTTCAATGTTGTATCAAGCATATATGTCTAGATGGGAGTAAGGAAACTTCTTATTAAAGTCCATTGCATTTGCTTTTTCCTAAGTAATTTGTTTGAAAACAGGAATTATATAAATCATTTGCGTTGAGGCAAAGGAGACAATTAAGAAAATTGCAAAATTCAAATTCAACTGATTAGTGACTATGCATTTATCCCTAGCAACCTTTAAAATTATAAAAATTGAAAAAATGCAATGTTTTTATATTTAAATTTATTGTTAATGCAGTTGCATTTGATTGGTGAGAAAAACATAATATTTAAATATGTTAATTGAACAAAAATAAGAGTAATGGACTCAATTATATAAAATAAACTTTAGTGGATGAATATTATAAATAGCAATCTGAAACTTCAATGTAGTATCAAGCATATATCTCTAGATGGGAGTGGGGAAACTTCTTATTAGAGTCCATTGCATTTGCTTTTTCCTAAGTAATATGTTTGTAAGCAAAAATTATATAAATCATTTTAGATTGCATTATGGAAAAGGAGACAATTAAGAAAATTGTAAAATTTAAATTCAAATGAGTATTGAATATGCATTTATCCCTGACAGCCTTTAAAATTCTAAAAATTGAAAAAATGTAATATTTTTATTTTTAAATTTATTGTCAATGCAGTTGCATTTGATTGGTGAAAAAAACCTAATATTTGAATATGTTCATTGAACAAAAATAAGAGTAATGGACTCAATTATATAAAATACACTTTAGTGGATGAATATTATAAATAGCAAGTTGAAACTTTAATGTTGTATCAAGCATATATCTTTAGATGGGAGTGGGGAAATCTCTTATTAGAGTGTATTGCATTTGCTTTTTCCTAAGTAATGTGTTTGTAGGCAAAAATTATATAAAACATTTCAAATTGCATTGTGACATAAGAGATAATTAAGAAAATTGAAAAATTTAAATTCAACTGATTATTGAGAATGCATTTATCCCTAGAAAACCTTAGAATTCTAAAATTCAAAAAAGGCAATGTTTTGGTTTTTTGTTTTATTATTAAAGTCATGACATTTGATTAGTGTGAAAAATATAATATTTGAATATGTTAATTGAACCAAAATAAGAGTAATGGACTCAATTGTATAAAATACACTTTAGTATATGAATATTATAAATAGCAATATGAAACTTCGATATTGTATCAAGCATATATCTCTAGATGAGAGTGGGGAAACTTCTTATTAGAGTTTATTGCATTTGCTTTTTCCTAAGTAATATGTTTGTAGGCAAAAGTTATATAAATCATTTCAAATTGCATTGTGGCATAAGAGACAATTAAGAAAGTTGCAAAATTTAAATTCAACTCATTATTGATAATGCATTTATCCTTAGGAAACCTTAAAATTCTAAAATTCAAAAAATGCAATGTTTTGGTATTTGGCTTTATTTTTAAAGTCATGGCATTTGATTAGTGTGAAAAACATACCATTTAAATATATTAATTGAACAAAAATACAAGTAATGGAATCAATTGTATAAAATACACTTTAGTGGATGAATATTATAAATAACAATCCAAAGCTTTAATGTTGTGTGAAGCATACATCCTTAGATGAGAGTGGGAAACCTTCTTATTTGAGTCCATTGCTTTTGTTTTTAAGTAATTTGTTTGAAGACAAAAATTTTATAAATCATTTCAAATTTCATTGTGGTACAAGAGACAATTAGGAAAATTGCAAAATTTAAATTCAATTGATTAATGACTATGCATTTATTCCTAGTAGCCTTTAAAATTCTAAAAATTGAAGAAATGCAATGTTTTTATTATTAAAGTCATGGCATTTGATTAGTGTGAAAAATATAATATTTGAATATATTAATTGAACAAAAATACAAGTAATGGAATCAATTGTATAAAATACACTTTAGTGGATGAATATTAGAAATAACAATCTCAAGTTTCAATGTTGTGCCAAACATATATCCTTAAATGCCTTTTCTTAAGTAATTTGTTTTTAGACAAGAATTATATAAATCATTTCAAATTGCATTGAGGCAAAAGAGAAAATTAAAGAAATTGCAAAATTTAAATTCAACAGATTATTTATAATGCATTTATCCCTAGTAGATTTTAAATTCTAAAAATTGCAAAAATACAATATTTTGATTTTTAAATTTATTGTTAATGTTGTTGGATTTGATAGGTGAGAAAAATATAATATTTGAATATGTTAATTGAATAAAAATACAAGTAATGGACTCAATTGTATAAAATACACTTTAGTGAATGAATATTATAAAGAGAAATATGAAGTTTCAATGTCGTATCAAGTATATATCTCTAAAAGGGAGTGGAGAAACTTTTTTTTAGAGTTCATTGCATTTGTTTTTTCGTAAGTAATATGTTTGTAGCAAAAATTAAATCATTTCAAATTGTATTGTGGCACAAGAGACAATCAAGAAACATGCAAAATTTAAATTCAACTGATTATTGACAATGCATTTATCCTTAGAAAACTTTAAAATTTTAAAATTCAAAAAATGCAATGTTTTGGTTTTTTTTTTTTATTATTAAAGTCAAGGCATTTGATTGGTGTCAAGAACCATGCAAAATTTAAATTCAACTGATTATTGACAAGGCATTTATCCTTAGAAAACCTTAAAATTTTAAAATTCAAAAAATGCAATGTTTTGGTTTTTTTTTTTTATTGTGAGAAACATAACATTTGAATATGTTAATTAAACAAAAATAAGGGTAATCGACTCATTTGTATAAATTAAACTTTAATGGATGAATATTATAAATAATAATTCCAAGATTCAATGTTGTGTCAAGCATATATCCCTATATGGGAGTGGGGAACCTTTTTATTAAAGTCCATCGCTTTTTCTTTTTCTTAACTAATTTGTTTGAAGACAGGAATTATATAAATTATTTAAAATTGCATTAAGGCAAAGGAGAAAATTAAAGAAATTTCAAAATTTAAATTCAACAGATTATTTACAATGCATTTATCCCTAGCATATTTTAAATTTTAAAAATTGTAAAAATGCAATATTTTGATTTTTAAATTTATAATTAATGTCGTTGGATTTGATTGGTGACAAAAATATAATATCTAAATATGTTAATTGAACAAAAATATAAGTAAAGGACTTAATTGTATAAAATACACTTTAATGGATGAATATTATAAATAACAATCTGAAGTTTCAATGTCGTGTTAAACATATATTTCTAGTAAGGAGTGGAGAAACTTCTTATTAAAGTCCATTGCATTTGCTTTTTTGTAAACAATATGTTTGTAGCAAAAATTATATAAATCATTTCAAATTGCATTATGGCACAAGAGACAATCAAGAAAATTGAAAAATTTAAATTCAACAGATTATTGATAATGCATTTATACTTGGAAAACCTCAAAATTCTAAAATTCCAAAAAAGCAATGTTTTGGTTTTTTGTTTTATTGTTAAAGTCAAGGCATTTGATTGGTGTGAAAAACATGACATTTGAATATATTAATTAAACAAAAATAAGAGTAATCGACTCAATTATACAAAATACACTTTAGTGGAAGAATATTATAAATAGCAATATGAGGTTTTAATGTTGTGTCAAGCATATATCTCTAGATGGGAGTGGGGAAACATCTTATTAGAGTCCATTGCTTTTGCTTTTTCTTAAGTAATATGTTTGTAGGAAAAAATTACATAAATCTTTTGAAATTGCATTATGGCACCAGAGACAATTAAGAAAATTGCAAAATTTGAATTCAACTGATTCTTGACAAAGCATTTATCCCGAGAAAACCATAAAATTCTAAAATTCAAAAAATGCAGTGTTTTGATTTTTTGCTTTATTATTAAAGTCATGACGTTAGATTAGTGTGAAAAACATAACACTTGAATATGTTAATTGAACAAAAATACAAGTAATGGACTCAATTGTATAAAATACACTTTAGTGGTAAATATTATAAATAGCAATCGCAAGATTCAATGTTGTGTCAAGCATATATCTCTAGATGGGAGTGGGAAAACTTCTTATTAGAGACCATTGTTTTTACTTTTTCTTAAGTAATTTGTTTGAAGACAAGAAGTATTTAAATCATTTCAAATTGCATTGAGGCAAAAGAGACAATTAAGAAAATTGTGAAATTTAAATTCAACAGATTATTGACAATGCATTTTTTCTTAGCAGATTTTAAAATTCTAAAAATTGCAAAAATGCAATATTTTTATTTTTTAATTTATTGTTAATGTCATTGCATTTGAATAGTGAGAAAAATATAATATTTGAGTATGTTAATTGAACAAAAATAAGAGTAATGGACTCAATTGTATAAAATAAACTTTAATGGATGAATATTATAAATAGCAATCCGAAGCTTCAATGTTATGTCAAGCATATGTATCTAGAAGGGAGAGGAGAAACTTCTTATTAAAGTCCATTACATTCGCCTTTTCCTAAGTAATATGTTTATAGGCAAAAATTATATAAATCTTTTCAAATTGCATTATGGCACAAGAGAGAATTAGGAAAATTGCAAAATTTAAATTCAACTGTCTATTGATAATGCATTTATCCCAAGAAAACCTTAAAATTCTAAAAATAAAAAAATGCAATGTTTTGGTTTTTGGTTTTATTATTAAAGTCATGGCATTTGATTGGTGTGAAAGGTATAACATTTGAATATGTTAATTGAACAAAAATACAAGTAATGGAATCAATTGTATAAAATACACTTTAGTGAATGAATATTATAAATAGCAATCATAAGCTTCAATGTTATGTGAAGCATATATCCCTAGATGGGAGTGGGGAACCTTCTTATTAGAGTGCATTGCTTTTGCTTTTTCTTAGGTAATTTGTTTGAAGACAAGAATTATATAAATCATTGCAAATTACATTAAGGCAAAGGAGACAATTAAGAAAATTGAAAAATTTAAATTCAACTGATTAGTGACTATGCATTTATCCCTAGCAATTTTTAAAATTCTAAAAATTCAAAAAATGCAATGTTTTTATTTTTAAATTTATTGTTAACATAGTTGCATTTTTTTGGTAAGAAAAACATAAAATTTAAATATATTAATTGAACAAAAATAAGAGTAATTGACTTAATTGTATAAAATAAACTTTAGTGGATGAATATTATAAATTGCAATCTGAAGCTTCAATGTTGTGTCAAGCATATATCCCTAGAAAGGAGTGAAGAAAATTCTTATTAGAGTCCATTGTGTTTGCTTTTTCCTAAATAATATGTCTGTAGGCAAAAGTTATATAAATAATTTCACATTGCATTGTGGCAAAGGAGACCAAAGTTATATAAATAATTTCACATTCCTTATTAGTGAGAAAAATATAATATTTGAATATGTTAATTGAACAAAAATACAAGTAATGGACTCAATTGTATAAAATACACTTTAGTGGATGAATATTATAAATAACGATCTAAAACATCAATGTTGTGTCAAGCATATATCTTTATAAGGAAGTGGAGAAACTTCTTATTAGAGTCCATTGTGTTTGCTTTTTCCTAATTAATATGTTTGTAGGCAAAAATTATATAAATCATTTCAAATTGCATTGTGGCACAAAAGACAATTAAGATAATTGCAAAATTTAAATTCAACAGATTATTGACAACGCATTTATCCCTAGCAAATTTTAAAATTCTAAAATTGCAAAAATGTAATATTTTGATTTTTAAATTTATTATTAATGTCATTGCATTTGATTGGTGTGAAAGGTATAATATTTGAATATGTTAATTGAACAAAACTACAAGTAATGGATTCAATTGTATAAAATACATTTTAGTGGATGAATATCATAAATAACAATCCCAACCTTCATTGTTGTTTCAAGCAAATATGTGTAGAGGGGAGTGGGAAAACTTCTTATTAGAGTCCATTGCGTTTGTTTTTTCCGAAGTAATATGGTTGTAAGAAAAAATTATATAAATCATCTCAAATTGCATTGTGGCATAAGAGGCAATTAAGAAAATTGCAAAATTTAAATTCAATAGATTATTGACAATTTATTTATCCCTAACAGATTTTAAAATTCTAAAAATTGCAAAAATGCAATATTTTTAATTTTTCAATGTATTGTTAATATCGTTGCATTTGATTAGTGAGAAATATATAACATTTCCAAATGTTAATTGAACAAAAATACAAGTAATGGACTCTATTGTGTAAAATACACTTTAGTGGATGAATATTGTAAATAGCAATCCCAAGCTTTAATGTTGTGTTAAGAATATATCCCTTGATGGGAGTGGGAACCTTCTTATTAGAGTCCATTGCTTTTGCTTTTTCTTAAGTAATTTGTTTGAAAACTAGAATTATATAAATCATTTCAAATTGCATTGAGGTAAAGGAGACAATTAAGAAAATTACAAAATTGAAATTCAACAGATTATTGATAATGCATTTATTCCTAGCAAACCTTAAATTTCTAAATTTGCAAAAATGTGATATTTTGATTTTTAAATTTATTGTTGATGTCATTGTATCTGATTAGTGAGAAAAATATAATATTTGGATATGTTAACTGAACAAAAATTCAGGTAATGGACTCAATTGTATAAAATACACTTTAGTGGATGAATATTATAAATAGCAATCCCAAGTTTCATTGTTGTTTCAAGCATATATGAATGGAGGGAAGTGGGAAAACTTCTTATAAGAGTTCTGAAGTTCCCAACTTCACTTTAGGATCTACTAGTCTGTGATACTGAAGGGGGGGTGTATCAATATCACCCTCTTGAAAAACTCTGATAATTTAAGCCAAAGTACTCTAGTTCTTTAATACTTTAGCTCTTGTCAATATGCGGGTGGGTGAACAACTTCAAACTTTTCTCAAAAATGAACTCTTTCTCAGATTTAACTAAGGTAGATGTATTGTTACCTACTAATCACAATAGTCTCCAAAGTTACCTTTCAAACACTTTGCCTATTAAACGGATTGGTTGTTCTTGATTAGGTCTTCTTTTAGGTTATGGGTTTAATGATTCTTTAGCTTTGTTCACAACTCAATTCAAAACACATAATGTAAATTCAAAACAAGAACACAAGAGATTTACGTGGTTCGGCCAATGTGACCTACTCCACGGTGGTAGGGATTCTTCCTCTACCGAGACAATCCACTATACTTGAGAATACCAGTGTGGTATCCCCTATGATTACAATGTAGTTACAATGGATGTCTTAATCTTCTACTCCTTTTACTATTATAAATACAAAGCAATCACAATATAAAGAGTGTCACCTGCTGTGTCTACTCTTCTTCTAGTTTGTCTTGCCTCTGCTTGATTTGAATAGGCTGCTTCACTGCTGCTTGAAGATCACCAAAATACTCTCTAACCTCTCTTGAAGAAATTTAGAAATTCGTTGAGTTCTCTCTAAGCTTCACAGAAGGTCTTCACTAGGTTGTCTCACACACACACCACACACAAAGAGATAAGTCTTGGTTTATATACTGCCCTACTGTAGCTGCGGCAGATTTCCTTTCTTGCTCTTTTCTTTCTATTGAAATCTCATCTTTTGAATGCTTGAATGAACAGCCAGGATTATCCATGAAGAGTTAAAAATGTACAGAAGAAACTGCCCTTGTAACTGCCCATCTTTTATAAATGCTAAGTTAAAATTTTGTAACCTTCTCTTCTTCCGGACTCCCTGTTTGTTTGTAACCCCGAAATTATTCTGCTCCTCAGGAATCACTCCGTAACCACGGAATTACTCCGTAACTACGGAATTGCTCCGTAACCCCGGAATTGCTTCGTAACCTCGGACTTCACTGTTCATCCACTTCTTAAATTGCTCCGTTCCTACGGAATTACTTCGTAACTCCAGAATCCACTGTTCATCCTGTGGAGTGGTCTTCTTACAAACCAATGTTATGGAATCTTCCTTCAGACTTGTCTTTCGGATGGTCTTACGAAATCTTCTTACGAAATCATCTTGTGGACCATCTTACGGACTCATCTTTCGGACTTCTCCTTCAGACCACCTTACGGAATCTTCTTAAGAACTCCTCCTGCGAACCATCTTACAGACATTTCCTCCGGATTTTTGCTCCTGGACTTAGTCTTAGGGTAGGCTTACAGACTTGTAGATTTAACTTATGAACTTATTATCCATATACAACCCTATCACACTAAGACTTAAGCAATGCTAAACTCCCTCTACAAGTTCATTCCAAGGAGATCACTTTACGAGCTTATTTGACATGCTAGTCTTATCCTGTAATTCCTGAGATATAAGCCACTTCTACTTGCACACTGGTTGACAACAATTATAACCTATACAAAGCTGTGGGAACAACAATCTCCCCCTTTGTAATTGTTGGCAACACTCACAACAGAAGCCAGTATGTAGCAGTCCTTCATAATCTTCTTAGAGTAATAATCCAGAAGCAGATGGATTATAACTCCCCCTAAATATGCACTCCCCCTGCCTTAACAGCTCCCCCTGCACTATTGCTTCTCTCCCCCTTTGCCAACCAATTACAAATCTGAAAAACCCGCAAAGTAGAGGTGGAGGATTCACCTGAACTTCAGGTTTGAGGAGGCATTTGCACATACAGACTCATTCTATGCTTTTCAAATAGCTCTGTGGACAAAGGTTTAGTTAGAATATCTGACATTTGATCTTTAGTGCCAACATACTCCAATTGAATTGTGCCCTCTTCCACTTGATCCTTAATAAAGTGATACCGGATGTCAATATGCTTGCTCCTTGAATGTTGAATTGCATTCTTGCTGAGATCAATTGCAATTTGATTATCACAAAGGACACTTACTAGTAACTTCACTTCAACACCCAACTCTACCAATTGTCTTTGCATCCATATCACCTAAGTACATGCTGCACAAGCAGCCATATACTCAGCCTCAGTTGTGCTTAAAGCAACACTGTTTTGCTTTCTACTTAACCATGCAACACACTTTGAACCCAAGTAAAAGCTGCAGCCGCTGGTTGATTTTCTGTCATCTATACTTCCTGCCCAGTCTGCATCAGTGTATGCTTGTAGTTTTACAAAATCCATGGTAGGATACCACAAACCCATTTCCAATGTCCCTTTGAGGTATCTTAGGATTCTTTTCACTACCAACACATGAGATTCCTTAGGATCAGCTTGGAATCTGTTGGCAATGCACACAGCTTGCATGAGATCAGGCCTTGATGCTGTAAGGTACAGAAGGCTCCCTATCATCTTCCTATATTCTGTAAGGCTTGTACTCCTTCCTTCCTGATCTTTTGTTAACTTGCAGCCTACTATCATGGGGGTACTGACAAGGTCTGCTATCCTGTATGCCAAACTTTTTTAGCATCTCTTTGGCATATTTTGTCTGAGAAATAAAAATACCTTTTTCACACTTTTTTATCTATAATCCAAGAAAGTAAGTCATTTCTCCAATCAATGACATCTCAAATTCCTTACTCATCTTTTGTGCAAATTCTTGGCATAGCTCAAAGTGATCCCCTCCAAAGATGATGTCATCTACATATACTATGGTTATCAGCTGGCCTTTCTCTGAGTTGAACACATATAGGTTATTATCAACTGTTCCTTTTCTAAAGTTCAACCTTCTCAAATACGCATCCAGCCTGTTGTACCATGCTCTTGGGGCTTGTTTAAAGCCATACAAGGCTTTCTTCAACTTGCACATGTGTGTCTCATCCTCACTGATTTGTACTCCATCGGGTTGTTCAATATACACTTCTTCTTTCAGGAGCCCATTTAGAAAGACTGATTTCACATTCATCTGATAAACTTTATACCTCTTATGTGTTGCCAAAGCTAAGAACATTCTAAGAGTTTCCAGCCTTGCTATTGGTGCAAAAGTTTCATTAACATCTACTCCTTCTATTTAAGTGTAGCTTTTGCAAACCAGCGTAGCCTTGTTCCTCACCACCTTGCCATCTTCATTGTGTTTATTTCTAAACACCCATTTTGTTCCTATAACATTCTTGTTAGTGGGTCTTGGAACTAGCTCGCATGTATCATTCTTCTCAATTTGATCCATCTCCTCATTGATAGCTTTGACCCAGGCTTTGTCTTATGCAGCCTCTTCAACAGATTTAAGTTCAACTTGTGTGAGTAAAACAGTGGCTCCCACAATTCTTCTTCTTGTTGTAACTCCTGTTGATGGGTCACCTATGATCTGATTTCCTTAATGAGCACTGGACCAAGTTTTCTTTCTCTTTCTCTCTTGCATAGTCTTAGTTGCAAGAGGATCTCTTCATCTTCAGACCCACTCTTCTCTGAGTTTGAACTTACTTCTTTCCCTTTTTCTTCATGCTGGTCTGATTCTTCATTTATCTTGAAGTCATCTTCTTCACTATCCTTAGCTTCTCCATTTTGCATTGTTTTCCAGTTTTCATCTATTCTCACATCACTAGAAGTGACCACTTTTCCCAGTTTATGCAGGAAAACTCTGTAACCTTTTATCTTTGCTGAGTATCCCACAAAGATGCCTTCATCTAACCTAGCATGGAATTTTCCCAAGTTTTGCTCCTTGTTATTCACAAAACATGGGCTGCCAAAGATTTTGAGATACTTGGCTGTTGTCTTCTTCCCACTCCATAGCTCATATGGAGTCTTATCAATATTGAGCCTTAGTAAAACTCTGTTTAGTAGGTGCACGGCTGTAAATGTTGCTTCTATCCAAAATCTTGTGTGAAGCTTGGATTCCAGCAATAGAGTTCTTGCCATTTCAACCACAGCTCTACTTTTCCTCTCTACCACCCCATTTTGTTGAGGTGTTCTTGCTACTGCCATTTGATGGTGAATTCCATGCTTCTCAAGGTAATCTTCAAAAGATTCATTTGTGAATTCAGTGCCTTGATCTAACCTCAATACTTTGATCTTCTTTCCACTCTCATTTTTAGCCAATCTTTTGTATCTCTTAAAGCATTTCAAAACTTCTGACTTATGTTTGAGGTGCATGATGCAGGTCCTTTTGGAATAATCATCAACAAACAGATGAAGTACCTCTCACCATTCAACCCTTTTGTTCTCATCGGCCCACACAAATCAGTATGTACAATGTCAAACACTACTTCAGAATTGAACTCTTTGGTCTTATACTGCTTTCTGGCATGTTTTCCTTTAGAGCATGCTGAGCAGACATACACTCTCTCTCTCCTAAGGTTTGGAATGTCTCTGATTGCATGAGTAGTGGTTAGCTTCCTCATGTTCTTCTGTGTTAAGTGTCCCAACCTCCTATATCAGAGTTGATTTTCTTCTTCTTTTTAAGTGAACAGCTATTTGTCTTGTTCTCATCAATCACATATAAATTTTTAGTTGTTCTCTTCCTGGCTGCAACAGTATTGTGAATATCACTTCATGGTCTTCATTGCATAGTTGGCTGACAGATGCTAGATTATATCTGAGTCCTTCAACGTACAGAACATCTTTCAACTTTCCTTTTCCAATATTTACTGACCCTTGACCACTAATGTTGAGTGAATCATCATTGCCAAACTTGACTCTGCCTTCTCTTGACTTGTTCAGCTTTGATAATTTACTCTTGTCTCCTGTCATGTGTGAAGTGCATCCATTATCAAGGATCCACTGCTTATCCTTGTAGTCAGCCTTTAGTGCAATTTCAGCTATATTAGCTACCTCCTTTTTAGCTTTATATTCCTTCTTTTGAACTGACTTGAAGATAGCTTTCTCCTTTTTTCTCAGCTTTGACTGCACCAATTGTTTTCACTGTGCCATTAAGTGTCTTCTCTTGCTCAGGGAGAAGTGTCATGCATCTCTTGGCATTATGACCATCCTGCCCGCACCTTTCACACTGTTCCAAGTCTACTAATATAGCAAACTTGTTCTTTGAAACCACTGGTTTGGGCTTCCACCAACAATCCTTGTCAGTGTGTCCTTGCTTTTTACAATATGTGCAAGAACTCACGACAGGTGTTCTCCTCTGAATTTTGTATTGTCTCCCCCTGTATGCAGCATCAAATCTTCTCAAGTTGGAGACATATACTAGCCTTCTCCACCAGCATTTACTTGCCTTATGACTCCAAACTCCACAATAAAAGCAATGACCTTAAAACTGCCTCTTCTTGGGTCTAACCATAGCTTGTCTTCTTTTGTTCATTACTTGCTGTGTAGGCAAGGTTGCTGGCTTCTTTGCTTGTGTGGCTTTCATTTCAGCCACCTTCTTCTCCTTCTTCTGTTCAGCCATAGCCCTTGGCTGGCTGAGTTTCTTTTCTTCATTTTTGTTTGCAACCCTAGGTTGCTTCTTCAAATCTTCTTTATTTTCAGCCTTCACTGTTCCTGGCTGATCAATCTTTTCTTTCTGAGACTTAGCAGTTATGGGCTGCTGCTCTTTAACCACATACATCATTTTTGGCCCTGGCTTTGGTTTGATAACTGTCTTTTTTTCTTCAGCTATCTTCTCCTGAGTCACAGCCTTCTCTTTCAACTTATGTGGCCATTCTCTTTAGGCAGTGCAGCCTTAGATTGTTGAACTTTCTCTTCATTCTTCTTTTCTCTTGCAGAGCTTGTTTCTCCTACCACTTCAAGCTTCTACAAGTTCTCTTCACTCTTTTTGAGTTGTTGCTGGAGTCTCAGCAACTCTATCTCCATTTCTTCAATTGTTGAAGTCCTTGAGGCCAGCTCCATTGTAAGGTCTTCACATATTTTGATCTGTTCTTCAAATCTTCTCTTCAAGTCAATATGTTCAGCCCTTATTTCATCTTTTTGACTTTTTGCTTCCTCAATCTTTGCTTCAACTTGTTTTATATGGGCCTCCAACCTTCTTATTAATCTGCCCCTTCTGATTATCTCCTTTGAAGCTGCTTTTAACTCAACTTCAAGATCTGGTTCTTCTTCATCAGCCTCCTCTTCCTCTTCAGAGGTTGAACTACCATATTGAGCTGATGCCATAAAGGCATGCTCATCTGATGAGTTTACATCTTCCTCCTCATCAGCTTCTTTTGTCTGGCTCACATAACTCTTGAATGAGCCTCTCTTCTTCTTCTGTGGGTTGGCAGTCTTCTTGCTGGACTTCTTTGATTTGGATGATGGTCTTCTCCATTTTGAATCTTGCTCATCATCACCATCCTCATCTTCATCATCAAGTTTTACTTTGCACTGAGAAGCAAAGTGTCCAGTCTTCCCACAATGATAATATCTCAAGGACAACTGTCCTTTTCCCTTCTTAGACCTCTTTTTGAATTTCCTTGTTAAGTAAGCCAACACTTCACCTTCACTTTCTTCCTCATCATCATCATCATCCTCACTGGATGATTCTTCATCTTCTCTTATCTTCAAGTGTTTCATAGCTTTGAAAGCTGCCTCCTTTGATGGTTTTGATGTTGAGGAGCTTTCATTTGACTTTATTCTCATCTCATATGCAATGAGATTGCACTGGAGATCATGCAGTGACATAGAATTGAGATCTCTACTCTCCTCTATGGCTGCCACCTTTGAGGCAAACCTCTCAGGCAAAATTCTCAGAATTTTCTTCATAATAGACGAATCCTTCTTGTTCTTCCCATGACTTCTAAGGTCATTTACTGCATCAATAACCCTGGTGAAGAACTCTTGGACTGTCTCATTTTTCTGCATTATGAGAGATTCATATCTCTCCTTGAAAACTTGAAGCTCGGCCTCCTTCATTCTGCCATCACCTTCATAGACCTTCTGCAATCTGTCCCATATCTCCTTAACAGATTTGCAGTCCATAACTTTAGCATATTCAGCATCTGTCAATGCTGGAATGATGACATTTGAGGCCTTCCCATTGATCTCAAACTGCCTTAATTCCTCCGGGGTTGGATCTTTACCTTCTTTTGGAGGCACAAAACCCTTCTGTGCTGATTTCACCACATCCATGCTCATGGTTGCAAATACCACCTGCATTCTCGCTCTCCATATATGGTAGTTGGTTCCATTGAAGATTGGAACATTCTTGCTGTAAGTAGTGCTGGTACTAGTACTAACATCCATTTCTTAGTATGCTGAACAAATTAAAACTTCTGAAACCCTTCAAACTAGTACACCAAGCTATTAAGCTTCAAACTGGTGAACCTAAGCTCTGATACCAATTGAAGTTCCCAACTTCACCCTAGGATCTACTAGTCTGTGATACTGGGGGGGTGAATCAGTATCACCCTCTTGAAAAACTCTGATAATTTAAGCCAAAGTACTATACTTCTTTAATACTTTAGCTCTTGTCAATATGCAGGTGGGTGAACAACTTCAAACTCTTCTTAGAAATGAACTATTTCTTAGATTCAACTAAGGTAGATCTATTGTTACCTACTAATCACAATAGTCCCCAAAGTTACCTTTCAGAAACCTTGCCTATTAAATGGATTGGTTGTTCTTGATTAGGTCTTCTTTTAGGTTATGGGTTTGATAATACTTTAGTTTTGTTCACAACTCAATTCAAAACACAGAATGTAAATTCAAAACAAGGACACAAGAGATTTACGTGGTTCAGCCAATGTGACCTACTCCACAGTGGTAGGGATTCTTCCTCTACCGAGACAATCCACTATACTTGAGAATACCAGTGTGGTATCCCCTATGATTACAATGTAGTTACAATGGATGTCTTAATCTTCTACTCCTTTGACTATTACAAATACAAAGCAATCACAATACAAAGAGTGTCACCTGCTGTGTCTACCCTTCTTCTACCTTGTCTTGCCTTTGCTTGATTTAAATAGGCTGCTTTACTGCTGCTTGAAGATCACCAAAACACTCTCTAACCTCTCTTGAAGAAATCTGAAAATTCGTTGAGTTCTCTCTAAGCTTCACAGAATTTCTTCACTAGGTTGTCTCACACACACACTACACACAAAGAGATAAGTCTTGGTTTATATATTGCCCTCTATGGAAACCCTAGTAAGGTTTACTGTAGCTGCGGCAGACTTCCTTTCTTGCTCTTTTCTTTCTACTGAAATCTCATCCTTTGAATGCTTGAATGAACGACCAGGATTGTCCATGAACAGTTAAAAATGTACAGAAGAAACTGCCTTCGTAACTGCCCATCTTCTGGAAATGTTAAGTTAAAATTTCGTAACCTTCCTTTCTTCTGGACTCCCTGTTTGTCCGTAACCCCGAAATTATTTCGCTCCTCAGGAATCACTCCGTAACCACGGAATTACTCTGTAACTACAGAATTGCTCCGTAACCTCGGACTTCACTGTTCATCCGCTTCCGAAATTGCTCTACTCCTACGGAATTACTCCGTAACTCCGGAATCCACTATTCATCCTGTGGAGTGGTCTTCTTATGGACCAATGTTATGGAATCTTCCTCCGAACTTATCCTTCAGATGGTCTTATGGAATCATCCTATGGACCATCTTACGGACTCATCTTTCGAACTTCTCCTGCGGACCACCTTACGGAATCTTCTTACAAACTCCTCCTATGGACCGTCTTATGGACACTTCCTCCGGACTTTTGCTCCTGGACTTAGTCTTACGATGGGCTTACTGACTTGCAAATTTAACTTCTTATGAACTTATTATCCGTATACAACCCTATCACATTGTCACACTAAGACTTAAGTAATGCTAAACTCCCTTTACAAGTTCACTCCAAGGAGATCACTTTATGAGGTTATTTGACATGCTAGTCTTATCCTGTAATTCCGAAGATATGAGCCACTTCTACTTGCACACTTAAATCTGGTTGACAACAATTACAACCCATACAAAGCTATGGGAACAACAAGTTCATTGCATTTGCTTTTTCCCAAGTAATTTGTTTGTAGGCAAACATTATAAAAATCATTTCAAATTGCATTATGACATAAGAGACAATTAAGAAAATTGCAAAATTTAAATTCAACTGATTATTGACAATGCATTCATCCTTAGAAAACCTTAAAATTCTAAAATTCCAAAAATGCAATGTTTTGGTTTTTCCCTTTATTATTAAAGTCATGGCATTTGATTCGTGTGAAAAACATAATATTTGAATATGTTAATTGAACAAAAATACATGTAATGGAATCCATTGTATAAAATATACTTTAGTGGATGAATATTATAAAAAGCAATCCCTAAATGGGAGTGGGGAACTTACTTATTAAAGTCAATTGGCTTTACTTTTCTTCAGTAATTTGTTTAAGTACAAGAGTTATATAAATCATTTCAAATTGCATTGAGGCAAAGGAGACAATTAAGAAAGTTTCAAAATTTAAATTCAACAGATTATTAACAATGCATTTATCCCTAGCAGATTTTAAAATTCCAAAAATTGCAAAAATGCAATATTTTGATTTTCAATGTATTGTTAATATCATTGCATTTGATTGGTGAGAAAATGTAATATTTCAAATGTTAATTGAACTAAAATACAAGTAATGGACACAATTGTAAAAAATCCATTTTAGCGGATGAATATTATAAATAGCAATCTCAAGCCTCAATGTTGTGTTAAGCATATATCCCTAGATGAGAGTAGGGAGCCTTCTTATTAGAGTCCATTGTTTTTGCTTTTTCTTAAGTAATTTTTTTGAACACTAGAATTGTATAAATCATTTCAAATTGCATTGAGGCAAAGGAGACAATTAAGAAAATTGCAAAATTTAAATTCAACTGATTAGTGACCATGCATTTATCCCCAGCAGACTTCAAAATTCTAAAATTGCAAAAATGCCATATTTTGACTTTTAAGTTTATTGTTAGTGTCGTTGCATTTGATTGGTGAGAAAAATATAATATTTGAATGGCAATCTAAATGACAATAACAATATAATTTATTGTTAGGACACAACTGTATAAAATACACTTTAAGGAATGAATATTATAAATAGCAATTTGAAGATTCAATGTTGTGTCAAGCATATATCTTTAGATGGGAGTGGGGAGACTTCTTATTAGAGTCCATTTCAAATTGCATTGTCGCATAGGAGACAATTAAGAAAATTGCAAAATTTAAATTCAACTAATTATTGATGATGCATTTATCCCTAGAAAACCTTAAAATTCTAGAATTCAAAAAATGCAATGTTTTGGTTTTTTGCTTTATTATTAAAGTCATGACATTTTATTGGAGTGAAAACATAACATTTGAATATGTTAATTGAACAAAAATTCAAGTAAAGGAATCAATTGTATAAAATACACTTTAATGGATGAATATTATAAATAGCAATCTGAAGTTTCAATGTTGTGTGAAGCATATATCTCTAGATGGGAGTGGGGAGACTTCTTATTAGAGTCCATTTCAAATTGCATTGTCGCATAGGAGACAATTAAGAAAATTGCAAAATTTAAATTCAACTAATTATTGACGATGCATTTATCCCTAAAAAATCTTAAAATTCTAGAATTAAAAAAATGCAATGTTTTGGTTTTTTGCTTTATTATTAAAGTCATGGCATTTGATTGGAGTGAAAACATAACATTTGAATATGTTAATTGAACAAAAATTCAAGTAAGGGAATCAATTGTATAAAATGCACTTTAGTGGATAAATATTATAAATAACAATTTAAAGATTTAATGTTGTGTCAAGCATATATCTCTAGATGGGAGTGGGGAGACTTCTCATTAGAGTCCATTTCAAATTGCATTGTCGCATATGAGACAATTAAGAAAATTGCAAAATTTAAATTCAACTAATTATTGACGATGCATTTATCCCTAGAAAACCTAAAAATTCTAGAATTCAAAAAATGCAATGTTTTGGTTTTTTGCTTTATTACTAAAGTCATGGCATTTGATTGGAGTGAAAACATAACATTTGAATATGTTAATTGAACAAAAATTCAAGTAAGGGAATCAATTGTATAAAATGCACTTTAATGGATGAATATTATAAATAACAATCTGAAACTTCAATGTTGTGTCAAGCATATATATCTTTAGATGGGAGTGGGAAGACTTCTCATTAGAGTCCATTTCAAATTGCATTGTTGCATAGGAGACAATTAAGAAAATTGCAAAATTTAAATTCAACAAATTATTGACGATGCATTTATCCCTAGAAAACCTTAAAATTCTAGAATTCAAAAAATGCAATGTTTTGGTTTTTTGCTTTATTATTAAAGTCACGACATTTGATTGGAGTGAAAACATAACATTTGAATATGTTAATTGAACAAAAATTCAAGTAAGGGAATCAATTGTATAAAATGCACTTTAGTGGATAAATATTATAAATAGCAATCCCAAGTTTTAATGTTGTGTTAAGCATATATCCCAAGTTAGAAGTGCATAACCTTCTTACTAGAATCCATTGCTTTTGCTCTTTCTTAAGTAATTTGTTTGAAGACAACAATTATATAAATCATTTCAAATTGCATTGAGGCAAAGGAGACAATTAAGAAAATTGAAAATTTTAAATTCAAAAGATTATTGACAATGTATTTATCCCAAGTAGATTTTAAAATTCTAAAAATTGCAAAAATGCAATATTTTGATTTTTAAATTTATTATGAATGTCGTTGCATTGGATTGGTGAGAAAAATATAATATTTGAATATGTTAATTGAACAACAATACAAGTAATGGACTCCATTCTATAAAATACACTTTAAAGGATGAATATTATAAATAGAAATTTAAAATTTCAATGTTGTGTCAATCATATATCTCTAGATGGGAGCGGGGAGACTTCTTATTAAAGTCCATTTCAAATTGCATTGTGGCATAGGAGACAATTTAGAAAATTGGAAAATTTAAATTCAACTAATTTTTGACGATGCATTTATCCCTAAAAAACCTTAAAATTTTAGAATTCAAAAACTGCAATGTTTTGGTTTTTTGCTTTATTATTAAAGTCATGGCTTTTGATTGGTGTGGAAAAGATAACATTTGAATTTGTTAATTGAACAAAAATTCAAGTAATGGAATCAATTGTATAAAATATACTTTAGTGGATGAATATTATAAATAGCAATCCCAAATTTCAATGTTGCGTTAAGCATATATCCTAAGAAGGGAGTGGGACCCTTCTTATTAGAGTTCATTGATTTTGCTTTTTCTTAAGTAATTTGTTTGAAGAAGAATTATTTAAATCATTGAGTCAAAAGAGACAATTAAGAAAATTGCAAAATGTAAATTCAACAAATTATTGACAACGCATTTATCCCTGACAAATTTTGAAATTCTAAAAATTTCAAAAATGAAATATTTTGATTTTTAAATTTATTGTTAATGTCATTGCATTTGATTGGTGAGAAATATATAATATTTGAAAGACATAATATTTGAATATGTCAATTGAACAAAAATACAAGTAATGGACTCAATTTTATAAAATACACCTTAATGGATAAATATTATAAATAGCAATCCCAAGCTTTAACATTGTGTTAAGCATATATCCCAAGATAGGAGTGGGAAACCTTCTTATTAGAGTGCATTGCTTCTGCAGTTGCTTTTTCTTAAGTAATTTGTTTGAAGACAAGAATTATATAAATCATTTCAAATTGCATTGAGGCAAAGGACACAATTAAGAAAATTGCAAAATTTAAATTCAACTAATTATTGACTATGCATTTATCCCTAGTAGATTTTAAAATTCTAAAAATTGCAAAAAATGCAATATTTTCATTTTTAAATTTATTGTTAATGTCATTGCATTTAATTGGTGACAAAAATATAATTTTTGAATATGTTAATTGAACAAAGGCACAAGTAATGAACTTAATTGTATAAATTACACTTTAGTGGAAAAATATTATAAATAGCAATCCTAAGTTTTATTGTTGTTTCAAGCATGTATAGAGGGGAGTGGGAAATTTTCTTATTAGAGTTCATTGCATTTACTTTGTCCTAAGTTATTTGTGGGCAAAAATTATATAAATCATTTCCAATTGCATTATGGCAAAGGAGACAATTAAGAAAATTGCTAAATTTAAATTCAACAGATTATGGATTATTCATTTATCCTTAGCGCCCTTTAAAATTCTAGGAATTGAAAAAATGGAATGTTTTTATTTTTAAATTTATTGTTAACATAGTTGCTTTTGATTGGTAAGAAAAACATAATATTTGAATATGTTAATGGAACAAAAATAAAAGTAATGGACTCAATTGTATAAAATACACTTTAGTGGATGAATATTATAAATAGCGACCCGAAACTTCAATGTTGTGTCAAGCATATATCTCTAGAAGGAGTGGAGAAACTTCTTATTAGAGTCCATTGCATTTGCTTTTTCCTAAATTATATATTTGTAGACAAAAATTATATAAATCATTTCAAATTGCATTGTGGCACAAGAGACAATTAAGAAAATTGCAAAATTTAAATTCAACTAATTATTGATAATGCATTTATCCCTAGGAAACATTAAAATTCTAAAATTCAAGAAATGCAATGTTTTGGTTTTTGTTTTATTATTAAAGTCAAGACTTTTGATTGGTGTGAAAAACATAACATTTAAATATGTTAATTGAACAAAAATACAAGTAATGGAATTAATTCTATAAAATACACTTTAGTGGATGAATATTATAAATAGTAATTCCAATCTTTAATGTTGTGTTAAACATATATCCCTAGATGGGAGTAGGGAACCTTCTTATTAGAGTCCATTGTTTTTGCTTTTTCTTACGTAATTTGTTTGAAGACAAGAATTATATAAATTATTTCAAATTGCATTGAGGCAAAGGAGACAATTAAGAAAATTGAAAAATTTAAATTCAACTTATTAGTGACTATGCATTTATCCTTAGCAGACTTAAAAATTCTAAAATTGCAAAAATGGCATATTTTGATTTTTAAATTTATTGTTAATGTTGTTGCATTTGATTGGTGAGAAAAATATAATATTTGAATATGTTAATTGAACAAAAATACAAGTAAGGGACTCAATTGTATAAAATATACTTTAGTAGATGAATATTATAATTAGGGATCTGAAACATCAATGTTGTGTCAAGCATATATCTTAAGAAAGGAGTGGAGAAACTTCTTATTAGAGTCCATTGCATTTACTTTTTCCTAAGTAATATATTTGTAGGCAAAAATTATATAAATTATTTCAAATTGCATTGAGGCAAAGGTCATTAAGAAAATTGCAAAATTTAAATTCAACAAATCATTGAGAATGCATTTATCCCTCGTAGACTTTAAATTTCCAAAATTGCAAAAATGTGATATTTTGATTTTTAAATTTATTGTTAATGTCATTGCATTTGATTGGTGGGAAAAATATAATATTTGAATATGTTAATTGAACAAAAATACAGGTAATAAACTCAATTGTATAAAATACACTTTAGTGGATGAATATTATAAATAGCAATCATAAGCTTCATTTTTGTTTCAAGCATATATGTATAGAGGGGAGTGGGAAAGTTTCTTATTAGAATCCATTGCAATTACTTTTTCCCTAGTAATATGTTTGTAGGCAAACATTATATAAATCATTTCAATTTGCATTGTGGCATAAGAGACAATTAAGAAAATTACAAAATTTAAATTCAACTGATTATTGACAATGCATTTATCGCTAGAAAACCTTTAAATTCTAAAATTCAAAAAATGCAAAGTTTTGGTTTTTTCCTTTATTATTAAAGTCATGACATTTGATTGGTATGAAAAAGATAACATTTAAATATGTTAATTGAACAAAAATAAAGGTAATCGACTTAATTGTATAAAATAAACTTTAATGGATGAATATTATAAATAGCAACCCAAGTTTCAATGTTGAGTTAAGCATATATCCTTAGAAGGGAGTGGGGAGCCTTCTTATTAGAATCCATTGCTTTTGCTTTTTCTCAAGTAATTTGTTTGAATTATATGAATCATTTCAAATTGCATTGAGGCAAACGCGACAATTAAGCAAATTTGAAAATTAAAATTCAACAGATTATTGACAATGCATTTATCCCTAGTAGATTTTAAAATTCTAACAATTGCAAAAATGCAATATTTTGAATTTTAAAATTATTGTTCATGTCGTTGCATTTGATTGGTAAGAAAAATTTAATATTTAAAAAATATAATATTTGAATATGTTAATTGAACAAAAATACAAGTAATGGACTCCATTCTATAAAATACACCTTAGTAAATGAATATTATAAATAGCAATTCCAAACTTCAATATTGTGTTAAGTAATTTATTTGAAAACAAGAATTATATAAATCATTTCAAATTGCATTGAGGCAAAGGAGACAATTAAGAAAATTGCAAAATTTAAGCTCAACAAATTAGTGACTATGCATTTATCCCCGCAGCCTCTAAAATTCTAAAAATTAAAAAAAGCAATTTTTTTTATTTTTAACTTTATTGTTAGCGCAGTTGCATTTGATTGGTGAGAAAAATATAATATTTGAATATGTTAATTGATCAAAAATAAGAGTAATGGACTCAACTATATTAAATACACTTTAGAAGATGAATATAATAAATAGCAATCTAAAGTTTCAATGTTGTGTCAAGCATATATCTCTAGATGTGAGTGGGAGGCTTCTTATTAAAGTCCATTTCAAATTGCATTGTGGCAAAGGAGACAATTAAGAAAATTGTAAAATTTAAATTTAATTAATTATTGACGATGCATTTATCCCTAGAAAACCTTAAAATTCTAGAATTCAAAAAATGCAATGTTTTGGTTTTTTGCTTTATTATTAAAATCATGACTTTTGATTGTTGTGGAAAACATAACATTTGAACATGTTAACTGAACAAAAATACAAGTAATGGAATCAATTGTATAAAATACATTTTAGTGGATGAATATTATAAATAGCAATCCTAAGTTTTAAAGTTGTGTTAAGCATTTATCCCTAGATGGGAGTGGGGAACCTTCTTATTAGAGTTCATTACTTTTGCTTTTTCTGAAGTAATTTCTTTGAAGACAAGAATTATATAAATCATTTCAAATTGCATTGAGGCAAAAAAGACAATTAAGAAAATTGCAAAATTTAAATTTAACTGATTATTGACAATGCATTTATCTCTAGCAGATTTTAAACTTCTAAAAATTGCAAAAATGCAATATTTTGATTTTTAAATTTATTGTTAATATTATTACATTTGATTGGTGAGAGAAATATAATATTTGAATATGTTAATTGAAAAGAAAAATACATGTAATGGACTCAATTTTATAAAATACACTTTAGTGGATAAATATTATAAATAGCAATCCCAAGTTTTAATATTGTGTTAAGCATATATCCCCAAATTGGAGTGGGGAACCTTCTTATTAGAGTCCATTCCATTTGCTTTTTCTTAAGTAATTTGTTTGGGGACAAGAATTGTATAAATCATTTCAAATTGCATTGAGGCAAAGGTGACAATTAAAAAAATTGCAAAATTTAAATTCAATAGATTATTGATAATGCATTTATCCCTAGAAAACCTTCAAATTCTAAAATTCAAAAAATGCACTGTTTTGGTTTTTTGCATTATTATTTAAGTCATGGCATTTGATTGGTGTGAAAAACATAACATTTGAATATGTTAATTGAACAAAAATACATGTAATGGAATCAATTGTATAAAATATATGTTAGTGGATGAATATTATAAATGGCAATCCCAATCTTTATTGTTGTTTCAAGCATATATGTATAGTGGGGAGTGGGAAAACTTCTTATTAGAGTCCATTGCATTTGCTTTTTCCCTAGTAATATGTTTGAAAGCAAAAATTATATAAATCATTTCAAATTATATTATGGTAGAAGAGACAATTAAAAAAATTGCAAAATTTAAATTCAATTGATTATTGACAATGTATTTATCCTTAGAAAACCTTAAAATTCTAGAATTCAAAAAATGCAATGTTTTGATTTTTTACTTTATTATTAAAGTCATGTTATTTGATTGGTGTGGAAAATATAACATTTGAAAATGTTAATTGAACAAAAATACAAGTAATGGATTCAATTGTATAAAATACATTTTAGTGAATGAATATTATAAAAAGCAATCCTAAACTTTAATGTTGTGTTAAGCAGATATTTCTAAATGGAAGTAAGGAACCTTCTTATTAAAATCCATTGCTTTTTCTTTTTCTAAAGTAATTTGTTTGAAGATAATAACTATATAAATTATTTCAAATTGCATTGAGTTAATGAACAAAACTAAGAAAATTGCAAAATCTAAATTCAACAGATTATAGACAATGCATTTATCCCTAACAAACTTTAAAATTCTAAAAATTGTAAAAATGCAATATTTTGATTTTTAAATTTATTGTTAATATCGTTGGATTTGAGTGGTGAGAAAAATATAATATCTGGATATTTTAATTGAATAAAAATATAAGTAATGGACTTAATTGTATAAAATACACTTTAGTGGATGAATATTATAAATAGTGATCTGAAACTTCAATGTTATGTCAAACATATATCTCTAGAAGGGAGTGGAGAAACTTATGAGTGTCCATTGCATTTCCTTTTTCCTAAGTAATTTGTTTGTAGGTAAAAATTATATAAATTATTTCAAATTGCATTGTGACACAAGAAACAGTTAAGAAAATTGCAAAATTTAAATTCAAGTAATTATTGACAATGCATTTATCTCTAGAAAACCATAAAATTCTAAAATTAAAAAAATGTAATGTTCTGGTTTTTTGCTTTATTATTAAAGTCATGCATTTGATTGGTTTGAAAAACATAATATTTGAATATATTCATTGAATAAAGATAGAAGTAATGGAATCAATTTTATAAAATACACTTTAGTGGATGAATAATATAAATAGCAATCTCAAGTTTTAATGTTGTGTTAAGCATATATCCTTAGATGGGAGTGGGGAACCTTCTTATTAGAGTCCATTGCTTTTGCTTTTTCTTAAGTAATTTCCTTGAAGACAAGAATCATATAAATCATTTCAAATTGCATTAAGGCAAAGGAGATAATTAAGAAAATTTCAAAATTTAAATTCAATAGATTATTAACAATGCATTTATCCTTAATAGATTCTAAAATTCTAAAAATTGAAAAAAATGGAATATTTTGATTTTTAAATTTATTGTAATGTTGTTGCATTTGATCGGTGAGAGAAATATAATATTTGAATTTGTTAATTGAACAAAAATACATGTAATGGACTCAATTTTACAAAATACACTTTAGTGGATGAATATTATAAATAACAATTTCAAGTTTTAATGTTGTGTTAGGCATATATCCTTAGATGGGAATGGGTAAGTTTCTTATTAGAGTCCATTCCTTTTGCTTTTTATTAAGTAATTTTTTTCAAGACAAGAATTATATAAATCATTTCAAATTGCATTCTGGCAAAGGAGACAATTAAGAAAATTGCAAAATTTAAATTCAATAAATTATTGACAATGCATTTATTCCTAGTAGATTTTAAAATTCTAAAAATAGCAAAAATGGAAAATTTTGATTTTTAAATTTATTGTTAATGTCATTGCATTTGATTGGTGAGAGAAATATAATATTTGAATTCGTTAATTAAACAAAAATACAAGTAATGGAATCAATTGCATAAAATACACTTTAGTAAATAAATATTATAAATAACAATTATAAACTTTAATGTTGTGTTAAGCATATATCCCTAGATGGGAGTGGGGAACCTTCTTATTAGAGTCCATTGCCTTTGCTTTTTCTTAAGTAATTTGTTTGAAGACAAAAATTATATAAATCATTTCAAATTGCATTCTGGCAAAGGAGACAATTAAGAAAATTGCAAAATTTAAATTCAATAGATTATTGACAATGCATTTATCCCTAATAGATTTTAAAATTCTAAAAATAGCAAAAAAGGAAAATTTTGATTTTTAAATTTATTGTTAATGTCATTGCATTTGATTGGTGAGAGAAATATAATATTTGAATTCGTTAATTGAACAAAAATACAAGTAATGGAATCAATTGCATAAAATACACTTTAGTGAATGAATATTATAAATAACAATTCTAAACTTTAATGTTGTGTTAAGCATATATCCCTAGATGGGAGTGAGGAACCTTCTTATTAGAGTCCATTGCTTTTGCTTTTTCTTAAGTAATTTGTTTGAAGACAAGAATTATATAAATCATTTCAAAATTGCATTGAGGTAAAGGCGACAATTAAGAAAATTCCAAAATTTAAATTGAACAGATTATTGACAATGCATTTATCCGTAGTAGATTTTAAAATGCTAAAAATCGCAAAAATGCAATATTTTAATTTTTAAATGTATTGTTAATGTCGTTGGATTAAGGTGGTGAGAAAAGTATAATATTTGAAAAATATAATATAATATTTGAATATTTTAATTGAATAAAAATATAAGTAATGGAATCAATTGTATAAAATACACTTTTGTATATGAATATTATAAATAGCTATCTGAAACGTCAATGTTGTGTCAAGCATATATATCTAGAAGGGAGTGGATAAACTTCTTATGAGGGTCCATTGCATTTGCTTTTTCCTTAGTAATTTGTTTGTAGGCAAAAATTATATAAATCAATTCAAATTGCATTGTAGCATAAGAGACAATTAAGAAAATTGTAAAATTTAAATTCAACTAATTATTGACAATGCATTTATCCCTAGAAAACCATAAAATTCTAAAATTCAAAAAATACAATGTTTTGGTTTTTTGCTTTATTATTAAAGTCATGGCTTTTGTTTGGTGTGGAAAATATAGCATTTGAATATGTTAATTAAACAAAAATACAAGTAATGGAATCAATTGTATAAAATACACTTTAGTGGATGAATATTATAAATAGCAATCCTAAGCTTTAAAGTTATGTTAAACATATATCCCTAAATGGGAGTGGGGAACTTTTTTATTAGAATCTATTACTTTTGTTTTTTCTTAAGTAATTTCTTTAAAGACAAGAATTATATAAATCATTTCAAATTGCATTGAGGCAAAGGAGACAATTAAGAAAATTGCGAAATTTAAATTCAATAGATTATTGACAAAGTATTTATCCCTAACAAATTTTAAAATTCTAAAAATTGCAAAAATGGAATATTTTGATTTTTAAATTTATTGTTAATGTCGTCGCATTTGATCTATGAGAGAAATATAATATTTGAATATGTTAATTGAACAAAAATACATGTGATGGACTCAATTTTACAAAATACGCTTTAATGGATGAATATTATAAATAGCAATCCCAAGTTTTAATGTTGTGTTAGGCATATATTCCTAGATGGGAGTGGGTAAGCTTCTTATTAGAGTCCATTCCTTTTACTTTTTATTAAGTAATTTGTTTCAAGACAAGAATTATATAAATCATTTCAAATTGCATTATGGGAGAAGAGACAATTAAGAAAATTGTAAAATTTAAATTCAACTAATTATTGACAATGCATTTATCCCAAGAAAACCTTAAAATTCGAGAATTAAAAAAATGCAATGTTATGGTTTTTTGCTTTATTATTAAAGTCATGGCATTTGACTTATATGAAAAACGTAACATTTGAATATGTTAATTGATTAAAGACATAAGTAATGGAATCAATTGTATAGAATAGACTTTAATGGATGAATATTATAAATAGCAATCCCAAGTTTCATTGTTGTTTCAAGTATATATGTATAGTGGGGAGTGGGAAAACTTCTTATTAGAGTTCATTACATTTGCTTTTTACCTAGTAATATGTTTGAAAGCAAAAATTATATAAATCATTTCAAGTTGCATTATGGAACAAGAGACAATTAAGAAAGTTACAAAATTTAAATTCAACTGATTATTGACAATGCATTTATCCCTATAAAACTTTAGAATTCTAGAATTCAAAAAATGCAATGTTTTGGTTGTTTGCTTTATTATTAAAGTCATGGCATTTGATTAGTGTGGAAAATATAACACTTGAAAATGTTAATTGAACAAAAATACAAGTAAAGGAATCAATTGTATAAAATACACTTTAGTGAATGAATATTATAAATAGCAATCCTAAGCTTTAATGTTGTGTTAAGCATATATCCCTAGATTAGAGTGGGGAACATTCTTATTAGAGTTCATTGCTTTTTCTTATTCTAAAGTAATTTGTTTGAAGACAATAATTATATAAATCATTTCAAATTGCACTGAGGCAAAGGAGACAATTAAGAAAATTGCAAAATTTAAATTCAATAGATTATTGACAATGCATTTATCCCTAGTAGATTTCAAAATTCTAAAAATTATAAAAATGCAATATTTTGATTTTTAAACTTATTATGAATGTCAATGGATTTGAGTGGTGAGAAAAATATAATATTTGAATATTTTAATTGAATAAAAATATAAATAATGGACTTAATTGTATAAAATACACTTTAGTTGATGAATATTATAAATAGCAATCTAAAACATCAATGTTGTGTCAAGCATATATCTGTAGAAGGGAGTGGAGAAACTTCTTATGAGGGTCTATTGCATTTCCTTTTTCCTAAGTAATTTGTTTGTAGGTAAAAATTATATAAATCATTTCAAATTGCATTGTGACACAAGAGACAATTAAGAAAATTGCAAAATTTAAATTCAATTTATTATTGACAATGCATTTATCCCTAAAAAACCATAAAATTCTAAAATTCAAAAAAGTGCAATGTTTTGGTTTTTTTCCTTATTATTAAAGTCATGGCTTTTGATTGGTGTGCAAAATATAACATTTGAATATGTTAATTGAACAAAAATATAAGTAATGGAATCAATTGTATAAAATACACTTTAGTGGCTGAATATTATAAATAACAATCCCAAACTTTAATGTTGTGTTTAGCATATATCCCTAAATGGGAGTGAGGAACCTTCTTATTAGAGCCCATTGCTTTTACTTTTTCTTAATTAATTTGTTCGAAGACAAGAGTTATATAAATCATTTCAAATTGCATTGAGGTAAAGGAGACAATTAAGAAAATTGCAAAATTTAAATTTAACAGATTATTGACAATGCATTTATCCCTAACAGGTTTTAAAATTCTCAAAATTGAAAAAATGCAATATTTTGATTTTTAAATTTATTGTTAATGTTGTTGCATTTGATTGATGAGAGAAATAGAATATTTGAATATGTTAATTGAACAAAAATACATGTAATGGACTCAATTTTATAAAATACACTTTTTTGCATGAATATTATAAATAGCAATGTCAAGGTTTAATGTTGTGTTAAGCATATCCCCCTACCCCTAGATAGGAGCGGGGAATCTTCTTATTAGAGTCCATACCTTTTGCTTTTTCTTAAATAATTTGTTTGAAAATAAGAATTATATAAATATTTTCAAATTGCATTGAGGCAAAGGCAACAATTAAGAAAATTGCAAAATTTAAATTCAACAGATTATTGATAATGCATTTGTCCCTAGAAAACCTTAAAATTCGAAAATTCAAAAAATGCATTGTTTTGGTTTTTTGCTTCATTATTAAAGTCATGGCATTTGATTGGTGTGAAAAATATAACATTTGAATATGTCAATTGAACAAAAATACAAGTAATGGAATCAATTGTATAAAATACACTTTAGTGGATGAATATTACAAATAGCATTCCTAAGCTTCATTGTTGTTTCAAGCATATATGTATAATGGGGAGTGGGAAAACTTCTTATTTAAGTCCATTGCATTTGCTTTTTCTGTAGTAAAATGTTTGAAAACAAAAATTATATAAATCATTTCAAGTTGCATTATTAAACAAAAGACAATTAAGAAAATTGCAAAATTTAAATTCAATCGGTTATTGACAATGCATTTATCCCTAGAAAACCTTAAAATTCTACAATTTAAAAAATGCAATGTTTTAGTTTTTTTCTTTATTATTAAAGTCATGACATTTGATTGGTGTGGAAAACATAACATTTGAAAATGTTAACTAAACAAAAATACAAGTAATGGAATCAATTGTATAAAATACACTTTAGTGAATGAATATTATAAATAGCAATCCTAAACTTTAATGTTGTGTTAAGCATATATCCCTAGATAGGAGTGGGGAACCTTCTTATTAGAGTCCATTGCATTTTCTTTTTCTGAACTAATTTGTTTGAAGACAATAATTATATAAATCATTTCAAATTGCATTGAGTTCATGAACACAATTAAGAAAATTGCAAAAACTAAATTCAATTCATTATAAACAATGCATTTATCCCTAGCAGATTTTAAAATTCTAAAGATTGTAATAATGCAATATTTGAATTTTTAAATTTATTGTGAATATCATTGGATTTGAGTGGTGAGAAAAATATAATATTTGAATATTTTAATTGGATAAAAATATAAGTAATGGAATTAATTGTATAAAATACACTTTAGTTGATGAATATTATAAATAGCAATCTGAAATTTCAATGTTGTGTCAAGCATATATCTGTACAAGGGAGTGAAGAAACTTCTTATGAGGGTCCATTGCATTTCCTTTTTTCTAAGTCATTTGTTTCTAGGCAAAAATTATATAAATCATTTCAAATTGCTTTGTGGCAAAAGAGACAATTAAGAAAATTTCAAAATTTAAATTCAACTTATTAGTGACAATGCATTTATCCCTAGAAAACCATAAAATTCTAAAATTCAAAAAGTGCAATGTTTGGATTTTTTGCTTTATTATTAAAGTCATGACATTTGATGGGTGTGGAAAACATAACATTTGAATATGTTAATTGAACAAAAATACAAGTAATGGAATCAATTGTATAAAATACACTTTAGTGGATGAATATTATAAACAGTAATCCCAAGTTTCAATGTTGTGTTAAGCATATATCCCTAGATGGGAGTGAGGAACCTTCTTATTAGAGTCCGTTGCATTTGCTTTCTCCTAAGTAATATGTTTGTAGGCAAAAATTATATAAATCATTTTAAATTGTATTGTGGCAAAGGAGACAATTAAGAAAATTGCAAAATTTAAATTCAACTAATTATTGACGATGCATTTATTCCTAGAAAACCTTAAAATTCTAAAATTCAAAAAATGCAATGTTTTGGTTTTTTGCTTTATTATTAAAGTCATGACATTTGATTGGTCAAAATTTAAATTCAACTGATTATTGATGATTCATTTATTCCTATAAAACCTTAAAATTCTAAAATTCAAAAAATGCAATGTTTTGGTTTTTTGCTTTATTATTAAAGTCATGGCATTTGATTGGTGTGGAAAAGATAACATTTGAATATGTTAATTGAACAAAAATACAAGTAATGGAAACAATTGTACAAAATACACTTTTAATGATGTGTTAAGCCTATATCCCTAGATGGGAGTAAGGAACCTTCTTATTATAGTCCATTACTTTTTCTTTTTATAAACTAATTTGTTTGAAGACAAGAATTATATACATCATTTCAAATTGCATTGAGGCAATGGATACAATTAAGAAAATTGTAAAATTTAAATTAAACAAATTATTGACAGTGCATTTATCCCTTACATATTTTGAAATTCTAAAAATTGCAAAAGTGCAATATTTTGTTTTTTAAATTTATTGTTAACGTCGTGAGATTTGATTGGTGTGAAAAATACAATATTTGAAAAATATAATATCTGAATATTTGAATAGAACTAAAATAGAAGTAATGGACTCAATTGTATAAAATACACTACAATAGATGAATATTATAAATAGTGATATGAAACTTCAATATGGTGTCAAGCATATATCCCTAGAAGGGAGCGAAGAAACTTCTTATGAGGGTCCATTGCATTTGCTTTTTCTTAAGTAATTTGTTTGCAGGAAAAATTATATAAATCATTTCAAATTGTATTGTGGCACAAGAGACAATTAAGAAAATTGTAAATTTTCAATTCAACTGATTATTAACAATGCATTTATCCCTAGAAAACCATAAAATTCTAAAATTCAAAAAATGCAATATTTTGGTTTTTTGCTTTATTGTTACAGTCATGGCATTTTACTGGGGTGAAAAACATAACGTTTGAATATGTTAATTGATTAAAGGTACAAGTAATGGAATCAATTGTATAAAATACACTTTAATGGACAAATATTATAAATAGCAATGCCAAGTTTCAATGTTGTGTTAAGCGTATATCCCTAAATGGGAGTGGGGAACCTTCCTATTAGAGTCTATTACTTTTACTTTTTCTTAAGTAATTTGTTTGAAGACAAGAATTATACAAATCATTTCAAATTGCATTGAGGTAATGGAGACAATTAAGAAAATTGTAAAATTGAAATTCAACAGATTATTAACAATGCATTTATCCCAAGCATATTCTAAAAATTGCAAAAATGCAATATTTTGATTTTTATATTTATTATTAATGTCCTTGCATTTGATTAGTGAGAGAAATATAATATTTCAATATGTTAATTGAAAAAAAATACAAGTAATAAACTCAATTCTATAAAATACACTTTAGTAAATGAATATTATAAATAATAATCTCAAGTTTCATTGTTGTTTCAAGCATATATGTATAGAGGGGAGTGAGAAAACTTCTGATTAGAGTCCATTGCATTTTCTTTTTCCTAAGTAAAATGTTTGTAGGCAAAAATTATATAAATCATTTCAAATTACACTGTGGCAAAGGAGACAATTAAGAAAATTGCAAAATTTAAATTCAACTGATTATTGACGATGCATTTATCTCTAAAAAACCCTAAAATTCTCAAATTCAAAAAATGCAATATTTTGGTTTTTAAATTTATTATTAATGTCGTTACATTGGATTGGTAAGAGAAATATAATATTTGAATATGTTAATTGAACAAAATTACAAGTAATGGACTAAATTTTATAAAATACACTTTAGTGGATGAATATTATAAATAGCAATCCCAAGTTTCAATGTTGTGTTAAACATATATTCCTAGATGGGAGTGGGGAACCTTCTTATTAGAGTCCATTACTTTTGCTTTTTCTTAAGTAATTTGCTTAAAGACAAGAATTATATAAATCATTTCAAATTTCATTGAGGCAAAAATGATATTTCAGAAAATTGCAAAATTAAAATTTAATAGATTATTGACAATGCATTTATCTCTAGTAGATTTAAATTTCTAAATATTGCAAAAATACAAAATTTTGAATTTTACATTTATTGTTAATGTCATTGCATTTGATTGGTAAGAGAAATATTATATTTGAAAAATATAATATTTGAATATATTAATTGAACAAAAATACAAGTAATGGACTCAATTGTATAAAATACACTTTAGTAGATGAATATTATAAATAGTAATCCCAACCTTCATTGTTGTTTCAAGCATATATGTATAGAGGGAATTGGAAAAACTTCTTATTAGAGTCCATAGTCTTTGCTTTTTCTTAAGTAATATGTTTGTAGGCAAAAATTATATAAATCATTTTAAATTGCATTGTGGCAAAGAAGACAATTAGGAAAATTGCAAATTTTAAATTCAACTGATTATTGACGATGAATTTACCCCTAGAAAACCTTAAAATTCTAAAATTCAAAAAATGCAATGTTTTGGTTATTTGCTTTATTATTAAAGTAATGACATTTGATCGATGTGAAAAATATAATATTTAAATATGTTAATTGAACAAAATTATAAGTAATTGAATCAATTGTATAAAATACACTTAAGTTGATGAATATTATAAATAGGAATCCCAAGTTTCAATATTGTGTTAAGCATATATCCTTAGATAGGAGTGGGAAACTTTCTTGTTAAAGTCTGTTGCTTTTATTTTTTCTTAAGTAATTTCCTTAAAGACAAGAATTATATAAATCATTTCAAATTGCTTTCAGGCAAAGGAGGCAATTAAAAAAATTTCAAAATTTAAATTCAACAGATTATTAACAATGCATTTATCCCAAGCAAATTTTAAAATTCTATAAATTATAAAAATGCAATATTTTAATTTTTAAAATTATTATTAATGTCGTTGCATTTGGTTGGTGAGAGAAATATAATATTTGAATATGTTAATTGGACAAAAATACAAGTAATGGACTCAATCGTATAAAATACACTTTAGTGAATAAATATTATAAATAACGATTCAAAAATTCAATATTATGTCAAGCACATATCTCTAGAAGGGAGCGGAAAAACTTCTTATGAGTGTTTGTTGCATTTTTTTTTTCCCTAAGTAATTTGATTGTAGGCAAAAATTATATAAATCATTTCAAATTACATTGTGATAAAGGAGACAATTAAGAAAATTGCAAAGTTTAAATTCAATTGATTATTGATGATGCATTTATCCCTATAAAACCTTAAAATTCTAAAATTCAAAAAATGCAATGATTTGGTTTTTCACTTTATTATTAAAGTCATGACATTTTATTGGTGTGAAAAACATAACATTTGAATATGTTAATTGATTAAAGATACAAGTAATGGAATCAATTACATAAAATACACTTTAGTGGATGAATATTATAAATAGCATTCTCAAGTTTTAATATTGTGTTAAGCATATATATGTAAATGGGTGTGGGAAGCCTTCTTATTAGATTCCATTACTTTTTCTTTTTCTTAAGTTATTTGTTTGAAGACAAGAATTATATAAATCATTTCAAATTACATTGAAGTAACGACGACAATTAAGAAAATTGCAAAATCACAATTCAACAAATTATTGACAATGCATTTATCCCTAGTAGATTTAAAATTTCTAAATATTGCAAAAATGCAAAATTTTGAATTTTAATTTTATTGTTAATGTCGTTGCATTTGATTGGTGAAAGAAATATAATGTTTGAAAAATATAATATTTGAATATGTTAATTGAACAAAAATACAAGTAATGAACTCAATTGTATAAAATACACTTTAGTAGATATATATTATATATAGTAATCCCAAGGTCTATTGTTGTTTTAAGCATATAAAACTTCTGATTGGAGTCCGTTGCATTTACTTTTTGGTAAGTAATATGTTTGTAGGCAAAAATTATATAAATCATTTCAAATTGCAGTGGGTCAAAGGAGACAATTAAGCAAATTGCAAGATTTAAATTCAATAGATTATTGATGAAGCATTTATCCCTAGAAAACCTTAAAATTCTAAAATTCAAAAAATGCAATGTTTTGGTTTTTTGCTTTATTATTAAAGTCATGGCATTTAATTCGTGTGAAAAATATAATATTTGAATATGTTAATTCAATAAAAATACAAGTAATGGAAATGCACTTAAGTGGATGAATATTATAAATAGGAATCCTAAGTTTCAATGTTGTGTTAAGCATATATCCTTAGATGGAAGTAGGGAACCTTCTTATTGGAGTTCATTGCATTTGCTTTTCCTTAAGTAATTTGTTAGAAGACAAGAATTATACAAATCATGTCAAATTGCATTGAGGTAATAGAGACAATTAAGAAAATTGCAAAATTTAAATTCAACAGATTATTCACAATGCATTTATCCCTAGCAGATTTTAAAATTCTATAAATTGTAAAATTGCAATATTTTTATTTTTAAATTTATTTTTAATATCGTTGGATTTGATTGGTGTGAAAAATATAATATTTGAATATGTTAATTGAACAAAATTACAAGTAATGGACTCAATCATATAAAATACACTTTAGCGGATGAATATTATAAATAGCGATCTGAAATTTCAATATTGTGTCAAGTATATATCTCTAGAAAAGTGCGGAGAAACTTCTTATAAGAGTCCATTGCATTTGCTTTTTCCTAAGCAATTTGTTTGTAGGCAAAAATTATATAAATCATTTCAAATTGCATTGTGGCACAAAAGACAATTAAGAAAATTGCAAAATTTAAATTCAACTGATAATCAACTGATTATTGGCAATCTATTTATCCCTAGAAAACCAACAAATTCGAAAATTCAAAAAAATGCAATGTTTTGGTTTTCGCTTTATTGTTAAAGTCATGACATTTAACTGGTGTGAAAAATATAACATTTGAATATGTTAATTGATGAAAAATACAAGTAATGGAATCAATTGTATAAAATACACTTTAGTGGATGAATATTATAAATAGTAATCTTAAGTTTTAATGTTGTGTTAAGCATATATACGTAGATGGGAGTGGGGAACCTTCTCATTAGATTCCAATACTTTTGCTTTTTTTTCAGTTATTTATTTGAAGATAAGAATTATATAAATCATTTCAAATTGAATTGAGGCAAAAGCGACAATTAAGAAAGTTGCAAAATCAAAACACAACAAATTATTGACAAAATTTTTATCCCTATTAGATTTAAAATTTCTAAATATTGCAAAAATGCAATATTTTGAATTTTAAGTTTATTGTTAATGTCGTTGCATTTGATTGGTGAGAGAAATATAATATTTGAAAAATATAATATTTGAATATTTTAATTGAACAAAAATATAAGTAATGGACTCAATCATATAAAATATACTTTAGTGGATGAATATTATAAAAAGCGATCTAAAACTTCAATATAATGTCAAGCACATATTTCTAGAAGGGAGCGAAGAAACCTTTTATGAGAGTCCATTGCATTTGCTTTTTCCTAAGCAATTTGTTTGTAGGCAAAAATTATATAAATCATTTCAAATTGCATTGTGGCACAAGAGACAATTAAAAAAATTGCAGAATTTAAATTCAACTAATTATTGACAATGCATTTATCCTTAGCAGATTTTAAAATTCTATAAACTGCAAAATTGCAATATTTTGAGTCTTAAATTTATTGTTAATGTCATTGGATTTGATTGGTGAGAAAAATATAATATTTGAATATTTTGATAGAAGAAATATGCAAGTAATGGACTCAATCGTATAAAATACACTTTAGTGGATGAATATTACAAATAGTGATATGAAACTTCAATATTATGTCAAGCACTTATCTTTAGAAGGGAACGGAGAAACTTCTTATGAGAGCACATTACATTTGCTTTTTCCTAAGCAATTTATTTGTAGGCAAAAATTATATAAATCATTTAAATTTGCATTATGGCACAAGGGACCATTAAGAAAATTGCAAAATTTAAATTCAACTGATTATATATTTTGATTTTTAAATTTATTGTTAATGTCGTTGGATTTGGTTGGTGAAAAAAATATAATATTCAAATATATAATATTTGAATATTTTAATAGAATAAAAATGCAAGTAATGGACTCAATTGTACAAAATAAATTGTAGTGGATGAATATTATAACTAGCGATCTAAAATTTCAATATTGTGTCAAACATATATCTCTAGAAGGGTGCAGAGAAACTTCTTATGATAGTCCATTGTATTTGCTTTTTCCTAAGCAATTTGTTTGTAGGCAAAAATTATATAAATCATTTCAAATTGTATTGTGGTATAAAAGACAATTAAGAAAATTGAAAAATTTAAATTCAACTGATTATTGACAATACATTTAACCCTAGCAAATTTGGAAATTCTATAAATTGCAAAAAAGCAATATTTTGATTTTTTAATTTATTCTTAATGTTGTTGGATTTGATTTGTGAGAAAACTATAATTTTTGAATATTTTGATAGAATAAAAATGCAAGTAATGGACTCAATTGTATAAAATAAAATTTAGTGGATGAATATTATAAATAGCGATCTGAAACTTCATTACTGTGTCAAGCATATATCTCTAGAAGGGTGAGGAGAAACTTCTTATGAGAGTCCATTGCATTTGCTTTTTCCTAAGCAATTTATTTGTAGGCAAAAATTATATAAATCATGTCAAATTGCATTGTGGCACAAAAGACAATTAAGAAAATTGCAAAATTTAAATTCAACTGATTATTGACAATCCATTTATCCTTAAAAAACCATAAAATTCTAAAATTCAAAAAATACAATGTTTTGGTTTCTCGCTTTATTATCAAAGTCGTGGCATTTAACTGGTGTGAAAAATATAACATTTGAATATGTTAATTAATTAAAAATACAAGTAATGGAATCAATTGTATAACATACACTTTAGTGGATGAATATGTTAATTGATTAAAAATACAAGTAATGCAATCAATTGTATAAAATACACTTTAGTGGATGAATATTATAAATAACGATCTGAAACTTCAATATTGTGTCAACCACATAACTCTAGAAGGGAGCAGAGAAACTTCTTATGAGAGTCCCTTGCATTTGCTTTTTCCTAAATAATTTGTTTGTAGGCAAAATTTATATAAATCATTTCAAATTGCATTCTGGCACAACAGACAATTAAGAATTACAAAATTTAAATTCTACTGATTATTGACTATGCATTTATCCTTAGCAAATTTTAAAATTCTATAAATTCCAAGAATGCAATATTTTGATTCTTAAATTTATTGTTAATATTGGTGACAAAAATATAATATTTGAATATTTTGATAGAACAAAAATTCAAGTAATGGCCTCAATTGTATAAAATAAAGTTTGGTGGATGAAAATTATAAATAGTGATCTGAAACTTTAATATTGTCTCAAGCATATATTTCTATAAGGGTGCGGAGAAACTTGTTACGAGAGTCCATTGCATTTGCTGTTTCCTAAGCAATTTGTTTGTAGGCAAAAATTATATAAATAATTTCAAATTGCATTGTGGCACAAGAGACAATTAAGAAAATTGTAAAATTTAAACTCAATTGATTATTGACAATGCATTTATCCTTAGTAGATTTTAAAATTCTATAAATTGCTAAAATGCAATATTTTGATTTTTAAGTTTATTGTTAATGTTGTTGAATTTGATTGGTGAGAAAAATATAATATTCGAAAAATATAATATTTGAATATTTTGATAGAATAAAAATGCAAGTAATTGACTCAATTGTATAAAATAAAATTTAGTGGATGAATATTATAAACAGCAATCTGAAACTTCAATATTGTGTGAAGCATATATCTCTAGAAGGGTGCAGAGAAATTTCTTATAAGAGTCCATTGTATTTGCTTTTTCCTAAGCAATTTGTTTGTAGGCAAAAATTATATAAATCATTTCAAATTACATTGTGGCACAAGAGACAATTAAAAAAATTGCAAAATTTAAATTCAACTGATTATTGACAATGCATTTAACCCTAGCAAATTTGGAAATTCTATAAATTGCAAAAAAGCAATATTTTGATTTTTTAATTTATTGTTAATGTCGTTGGATTTGATTTGTGGGAAAAGTATAATTTTTGAATATTTTAATAGAATAAAAATGCAAGTAATGGACTCAATTGTATAAAATAAAATTTAGTGGATGAATATTATAAATAGCGATCTGAAACTTCATTACTGTGTCAAGCATATATCTTTAGAAGGGTGCGGAGAAACTTCTTATGAGAGTCCATTGCATTTGCTTTTTCCTAAGCAATTTGTTTACAGGCAAAAATTATATAAATCATGTCAAATTGCATTGTGGCACAAGAAACAATTAAGAAAATTGTAAAATTTAAATTCAACTGATTATTGACAATCCATTTATCCCTAAAAAACCATAAAATTCTAAAATTCAAAAAATGCAATGTTTTGGTTTTTCGCTTTATTATTAAAGTCGTGGCATTTAACTGGTGTGAAACATATAACATTTGAATATGTTAATTAATTAAAAATACAAGTAATAGAATCAATTGTATGAAATACACTTTAGTGGATGAATATGTTAATTGATTAAAAATACAAGTAATGGAATCAATTGTATAAAATACACTTTAGTGGATGAATATTATAAATAGCGATCTGAAATTTCAATATTGTGTCAACCACATAACTCTAGAAGGGAGCGGAGAAACCTCTTATGAAAGTCCCTTGCGTTTGCTTTTTCCTAAATAATTTGTTTGTAGGCAAAATTTATATAAATCATTTCAAACTGCATTTTGGCACAATAAACAATTAATAAAATAGCAAAATTTAAATTCTACTGATTATTTAGCATGCATTTATCCTTAACAAATTTTAAAATTCTATAAATTGCAGGAATGCAATATTTTGATTCTTAAATTTATTGTTAATATCATTGAATTTGATTGGTGAGAAAAATATAATATTTGAATATTTTGATAGAACAAAAATTCAAGTAATGGACTCAATTGTATAAAATAAAGTTTGGTGGATGAATATTATAAATAGTTATCTAAAACTTCAATATTGTCTCAAGCATATATCTCTATGAGGGTGTGGAGAAACTTGTTACAAGAATCCATTGCATTTGCTGTCTCCTAAGCAATTTGTTTGTAGGCAAAAATTATATAAATAATTTCAAATTGCATTATGGCACAAGAGACAATTAAGAAAATTGTAAAATTTAAATTCAACTGATTATTGACAATGCATTTATCCTTAGCAGATTTTTTAATTCTATAAATTGCTAAAATACAATATTTTGATTTTTAAATTTATTGTTAATGTTGTTGAATTTGATTAGTGAGAAAAATATAATATTAGAAAAATATAATATTTGAATATTTTGATAGAATAAAAATGCAAGTAATGGACTCAATTGTATAAAATAAAGTTTAGTAGATGAATATTATAAATAGCGATATGAAACTTAAATATTGTGTCAAGCATATATCTCTAGAAAGGTGCAGAGAAACTTCTTATGAGAGTCCATTGCATTTGCTGTTTCCTAAGCAATTTGTTTGTAGGCAAAAATTATATAAATAATTTCAAATTGCATTGTGGCACAAGAGACAATTAAGAAAATTGTAAAATTTCAATTCAACTGATTATTGACAATGCATTTATCCTTAGCAGATTTTAAAATTCTATAAATTGCTAAAATGCAATATTTTGATTTTTAAATTTATTGTTAATGTTGTTGAATTTAATTGGTGAGAAAAATATAATATTCAAAAAATATAATATTTGAATATTTTGATAGAATAAAGATGCAAGTAATGGACTTAATTGTATAAAATAAAATTTAGTGGATGAATATTATAAACAGTGATCTGAAACTTCAATATTGTGTGAAGCATATATCTCTAGAAGGGTGCAGAGAAACTTCTTATAAGAGTCCATTGTATTTGCTTTTTCCTAAGCAATTTGTTTGTAGGCAAAAATTATATAAATCATTTCAAATTGCAATGTGGCACAAGAGACAATTAAGAAAATTGCAAAATTTAAATTCAACTAATAATCAACTGATTATTGGCAATCTATTTATCCCTAGAAAACCAACAAATTCGAAAATTCATTGAACCCTAGCAAATTTGGAAATTCTATAAATTGCAAAAAAGCAATATTTTGATTTTTTAATTTATTGTTAATGTCGTTGGATTTGATTTGTGAGAAAAGTATAATTTATGAATATTTTAATAGAATAAAAATGCAAGTAATGGACTCAATTGTATAAAATAAAGTTTGGTGGATGAATATTATAAATAATGGTCTGAAACTTCAATATTGTCTCAAGCATATATTTCTATGAGGGTGCGGAGAAACTTGTTATGAGAGTCCATTGCATTTGTTGTTTCCTAAGTAATTTGTTTGTAGGCAAAAATTATATAAATCATTTCAAATTATATTGTGGCACAAGAGACAATTAAGAAAATTGCAAAATTTAAATTCAACTGATTATTGACAATGCATTTAACCCTAGCAAATTTGGAAATTCTATAAATTGCTAAAAAGCAATATTTTGATTTTTTAATTTATTGTTAATGTAGTTGGATTTGATTTGTGAGAAAAGTATAATTTTTGAATATTTTAATAGAATAAAAATGCAAGTAATGGACTCAATTGTATAAAATAAAATTTAGTGGATGAATATTATAAATAGCGATCTGAAACTTTATTACTGTGTCAAGCATATATCTCTAGAAGGGTGCGGAGAAACTTCTTATGAGAGTCCATTGCATTTGTTTTTTCCTAAGCAATTTGTTTGTAGGCAAAAATTATATAAATCATTTCAAATTGCATTGTGGCACAATAGACAATTAAGAAAATTGCAACATTTAAATTCAGTTGATTATTGACAATGCATTTATCCCTTGCAGATTTTAAAATTTTATAAATTGAAAAAATAATATATTTTGATTTTTAAGTTTATTATTAATGTCGTTGGATTTGATTGGTGAGAGAAATATAATAGTTGGAAAATATAATATTTGAATATGTTAATTGTACAAAAATACAAGTAATGGACTCAATTGTATAAAATACATTTTAGTGGATAAATATTATAAATAGCGATCTAAAACTTCAATATTATACCAAGCACATATCTCTAGAAGGGAACGGAGAAACTTCTTATGAGAGTCCGTTGCATTTACTTTTTCCTAAGTAATTTGTTTGTGGGCCAAAATTATATAAATCATTTCAAATTGTATTGTGGCACAAGAGACAATTGAGAAAATTGCAAAATTTAAATTCAACTAATTATTAACAATCCATTTATTCCTAGAAAACCATAAAATTCTAAAATTCAAAAAATGCAAAGTTTTGGCTTTTTGCTCTATTATTAAAGTCATGGCATTTGATTGGTGTGAAAAACATAATGTTTGAATATGTTAATTGACTAAAGATACAAGTAATGAAGTCAATTGTATAAAATAAACTTTAGTGGCTGAATATTATAAATAGCAATCCTTATCTTCAATGTTGTGTTAAGCATATATCACTAGATGGGAGTGGCGAACCTTCTTATTAAAGTCTATTGTTTTTGCTTTTTCTTAACTAATTTGTTTGAAGATAAGAATTATACAAATCATTTCAAATTGTATTGAGGTAATGGTGACAATTAAGAAAATTGCAAAATTTAAATTCAACAGATTATTAACAATGGATTTATCCCTAACAGAGTTTAAAATTCTAAAAATTGCAGAAATGCAATATTTTGATTTTTAAACTTATTATTAATGTTGTTGCTTTTGATTGGTGAGAGAAATATAATATTTGAAAAATATAATATTTGAATATATTAATTGAACAAAAAATACATGTAATGGACTCAATTTTATAAAATACACTTTAGTGGATGAATATTATAAATAACAATCTCATACTTCAATGTTGTGTTAAGCATATATCTCTAGATGGGAGTAGGGAACCTTCTTATTAGAGTCCATTACTTTTGCTTTTTCCTAAGTAATTTGTTTCAAGACAAGAATTATATAAATAATTTCAAATTGCATTGAGGCAAAGGCAACAATTAAGAAAATTGGAAAATTAATATTTAACAGATTATTAACAATGAATTTATTTCTAATAGATTTTAAAATTCTAAAAATTGTAAAAATGCAATATTTTGATTTTTAAATTTATTATTAATGTTGTTGCATTTGATTGGTAAGAAAAATATAATATTTGAATATGTTAATTGAACAAAAATACAAGTAATGGACTCAATAGTATAAAATACAGTTTAGTAAATGAATATTATAAATAGTAATCCCAAGCTTAATTGTTGTTTCAAGCATATATGTATAGAGGGGACTGGGAAAACTTCTAATTAGAGTCTCTTGTATTTGCTTTTTCCTAAGTAATATCTTTGTAGGCAAAAATTATATAAATCACTTCAAATCGCATAGTGGCAAAGGAGAAAATTAAGAAAATTGCAAAATTTTAATTCAATTGATTATTGACGATGCATTTATCCCTAGAAAACCTTAAAATTCTAAAATTCAAAAAATGCAATGTCTTGGTTTTTTGCTTTATTATTAAAGTCGTGGCATTTGATTGGTGTGGAAAAGATAACATTTGAATATTTTAATTGAACAAAATTACAAGTAATGGAATCAAATGTATAAAATACACTTTAGTGGATGAATATTATAAATAGCAATCTCATGCTTCATTGTTGTTTCAAGCATATATGTATAGTAGGGAGTGGGAAAACTTCTTATTAGAGTCTCTTGTATTTGCTTTTTCCTAAGTAATACCTTTGTAGGCAAAAATTATATAAATCACTTCAAATTGCATAGTGGCAAAGAAGACAATTAAGAAAATTGCAAAATTTTCTTTCAATTGATTATTGACGATGCATTTATCTCTAGAAAACCTTAAAATTCTAAAATTCAAAAAATGCAATATTTTGTTTTTTTGTTTTATTATTAGAGTCACGACATTTGATTTGTGTGGAAAACATAATATTTGAAGATGTTAATTGAATAAAAATACAAGTAATGGATTCAATTGTATAAAATACACTTTAATGGATGAATATTATAAATAGCAATCACAAGTTTTAATGTTGTGTTAAGCATATATCTCTAAATAGGAGTGGGGAACCTTCTTATTAGAGTTCGTTGGTTTTGCTTATTCTTAAGTAATTTGCTTGAAGACAAGAATTATATAAATCATTTCAAATTGCTTTAAGGAAAAGGAGACAATTAATAAAATTGCAAAATTTAAATTCAACTGATTATTGATGATGCATTTATCCCCAAAAAAGCTTAAAATTCAAAAAATGCAATGTCTTGGTTTTTTGCTTTATTATTAAAGTCGTGGCATTTGATTGGTGTGGAAAAGATAACATTTGAATATGTTAATTGAACAAAAATACAAGTAATGGAATCAATTGTATAAAATACACTTTAGTGGATGAATATTATAAATAGCAATCTCATGCTTCATTGTTGTTTCAAGCATATATGTATAGTGGGGAGTGGGAAAACCTCTTATTAGAGTCCATTGCATTTGCTTTTTCCAAAATAATATGTTTATAAGCAAAAATTATATAAATCATTTCAAATTGCATTGTGGCATAAGAGACAATTAAAAAAATTGCAAAATTGAAATTCAACTGATTATTGACAATCCATTTATCCCTAGAAAACCATAAATTCTAAAATTCAAAAAATGCAATGTTTTGGTTTTTTACTTTATTATTAAAGTCATGACATTTGACTAGTGCGAAAAACATAGCAATAGAATATGTTAATTGATTAAAGACACAAGTAATGGAATCAATTGTATAAAATACACTTTAGTGGATGAATATTATAAATAGTAATCCCAAGTTTGAATGTTGTGTTAAGCATATATCCCTAGATGGGAGTGGGGAACATTCTTATTAGAGTCTATTGCTTTTGGTTTTTTGTAAATAATTTGTTTGAAGACAAAAATTATACAAATCGTTTCAAATTGCATTGAGGTAATGGAGACAATTAAGAAAATTCCAAAATTTAAACTCAAAAGATTATTGGCAATGCTTTTATCCCGAGCAGATTTTAAAATTCTAAAAATTACAAAAATGCAATATTTTGATTTTTAAATTTGTTATTAATGTTATTGCTTTTGATTGGTGAGAGAAATATAATATTTGAATATGTTAATTGAACAACAATACATGTAACTGACACAATTTTATAAAATACACTTTAGTGGATGAATATTATAAATAGCAATCTCATGCTTTGATGTTGTGTTAAGCATATTTCCCTAGATAGGAGTGGGGAACCTTCTTATTAGAGTCCATTACTTTAGCTTTTTCATAAGTAATTTGTTTGAAGACAAGAATTATATAAATCATTTCAAATTGCATTGAGGCAAAGGCGACAATTAAGAAAATTGAAAAATTAAAATTCAATAGATTATTGATAATGAATTTATCCCTAGTAGATATTAAAATTCTAAAAATTGAAAAAATGCAATATTTTGATTTTTAAATTTATTGTTAATGTCATTGCGTTTGATTGGTGAGAGAAATATAATATTTGAATATGGTAATTGAACAAAAATACAAGTAATGGAATCAATTGTATAAAATACACTTTAGTAGATGAATATTATAGATGGTAATCCCACGCTTCATTGTTGTTTCAAGCATATATGTATAGAGGGAAGTGGGAAAACTTTTGATTAGAGTTCGTTGTATTTGCTTTTTCCAAAGTAATATGTTTATAGGCAAAAATTATACAAATCTTTTCAAATTGCATTGTGGCACAAGAGATGATTAAGAAAATTGTAAAATTTTAATTCAATTGATTATTTGCTATGTATTTATCCCTAGAAAATTTTAAAATTCTCAAATTCAAAAAAATGCAATGTTTTGGTTTGTTGCTTTATTATTAAAGTCATGGCATTTGATTGGTGTGAAAAAAAATAACATGTGAATATGTTAATTGAACAAAAATACAAGTAATGAAATCAATTGTATAAAATATACCTCAGTGGAAGAATATTACAAATAGCAATACCAGGCTTTAATGTTGTGTGAAGCATATGTCCCTAGATGTGAGGGGGGAACCTTCTTATTAGAGTTAATTACTTTTTTTTTTTCTTACGTAATTTGTTTGAAGACAAGAATTATATAAATCATTTCAAATTGCATTAAGGAAAAAGAGACAATTAAGGAAATTACAAAATTTAAATTCAACTGATTAGTGATTATGCATTTATCCCTATAAGCCTTTAAAATTCTAAAACTTGAAAAAATGCAATGTTTTTATTTTTAAATTTATTGTTAATGTAGTTGTATTTGATTGGAGAGAAAAACATAATATTTGAATAAGTTAATTGAACAAAAAATATATGGAATTAATTGTGTAAAATATGCTTTAGTGGATGAATATTGTAAATAGCAATCCCAAGTTTCAATGTTGTGTTAAGCATATATCCCTAGATGGGAGTGGGGAACCTTCTTATTTGAGTCCATTGCTCTTACTTTTTCTTCAGTAATTTGTTTGAACACAAAAAGTATATAAATCTTTTCAAATTGCATTGAGGCAAAAGAGACAATTAAGAAAGTTGTAAAATTTAAATTCAATGGATTATTGGCAATGCATTTATCCCTAGTAGGTTTTAAAATTCTAAAAATTGCAAAAATGCAGTATTTGGATTTTTAAACTTATTATTAATGTCGTTATATTTGATTGGTGAGAAAAATATAATATTTAAGTATGTTAATTAAACAAACATAGAAGCAATGGACTCAATTGTATAAAATACACTTTAGTAGATGAATATTATAAATAACAATCTCAAACTTCATTGTTGTTTCAAGCATATATATATATAAGAGAGTGGGAAAACTTCTTATTAAAATTCATTGCATTTGCTTTTTCCTAAGTAATATGTTTTTAGGCAAAAACTATATAAATCATTTAAAATTGCATTGTGGCACAAAAGACAATTGAGAAAATTGCAAAATTTAAATTCAACTAATTATTGACAATGCATTTATCCCTAGAAAACCTTAAAATTCTAAAATTCAAAAAAAGGCAATGTTTTGGTTTTCTGCTTTATTATTAAAGTCATGACATTTGATTAGTTTGAAAAACATAACATTTGAATATGTTAATTGAACAAAAATACAAATAATGGAATCAAATGTATAAAATACACTTTAATGGATGAATATTATAAATAGTAATCCTAAACTTTAATGTTGTGTTAAGCATATATCCCTAAATGGGAGTGGTGAACCTTCTTATTAGAGTCCCTTGCTTTTGCTTTTTCTTAAATAATTAGTTTAAAGACAAGAATTATATAAATCATTTTAAATTGCATTAAGGCAAATAAGACAATTAAGAAAATTGCAAAATTTAAATTCAACTAATTGGTGACTATGCATTTATCCTTAGAAGCCTTTAAAATTCTCAAAATTAAAAAAAATGCAAAGTTTTTATTCTTAAATTTATTGTTAACATAGTTGCATTTGATTGGTGAGGAAAAGATAATATTTGAATATGTTAATTGAACAAAAATACAAGTAATGGAATCAATTGTATAAAATACACTATAGTGGATGAATATTATAAAAAGCAATTCTAAGTTTCAATGTTGTGTTAAGCATATATCCCTAGATAGGAGTGGGGAACCTTCTTCTTAGAGTCCATTGCTTTTGTTTTTTCTTAAGTAATTTGTTTGAAGAGAAGAATTATATAAATCATTTGAAATTGCATTAAGGCAAAGGAGACAATTAAGAAAATTGCAAAATTTAAATTCAACAGATTATTGGTAATGTATTTATCCCTAACAAATTTTAAAATTCTAAAAATTGCAAAAATGCAATATTTTGATTTTTAAATTTATTATTAATGTCATTGCTTTTGATTGGTGAGAACAATATAATATTTGAATATGTTAATTGATGAGAACTATAGAGATGATCAATGGAAGGCTTCAATGGATGCAAGAAGTTCATTGCACCTTCTAGAAGACCTAATAACACGAGCTAGAGTTTCAGTGGATGCAAGAGGTATATTGCATATTCCAGATGGCCCAATTACATGAGCTAGAACTCCAATCGATGCAAGAGGTCTATTGCACATTTTAGAAGGCCCAATAACACAAGTTGGAGCCAGAAAGATGAGAGAAGCACTGAATGGCCTAATTAAGGATGTTTAGGCCAACCAAGTTTCAAATGGTGAGAATTTAAGCTTGAAAGAGAGTCCAGGCCTTATTAATATCATTGGAGTACTTAAAGTGTTAGAACTAAGCAATAGCAGTCACTCCAAATTAGGAGTTTATTTTCTGTGTAAGAATTTGTACCTAGATAGGAATTCCTCCTAAATAAGGAATGTCCTAAGTAGGAATTTGTACCTCTTTAGAATTGTTATCTTAGCCTATAACTAGGCACCCCTTGTAACATCAGACAAAAAAGATCAGACAACTTTGAGTGAAATAAAAAACAAGGGTTTTTCTCCATTTGTTCTTTTGAGAACTAAAGAACTTATCAAGAGATACTTCTTCTCATGGCGTTCAAATTGACTTATCACTCCCAATTCCTTTTTTTTCTGGAGTGTGGTGTCCATATCCTTCTTAAACACTTAGGTTCGTGTTCTTACAGTCTGATTTAGCTTTCTTGGTTAATCTTTGATTCCTTTTGTATGTTGGGTCCCTAAGCCACGTCTTTATGGGTTTTTCCGTATCACATTTATGCCTAGAAAACCTTAAAACTCTAAAATTCAAAAAAATGCAATGTTTTGGTTTTTGCTTTATTATTAAAGTCATGACATTTGATTAGTGTGAAAAACATAACATTTGAATATGTTAATTGAACAAAAATACAAGTAATGGAATCAATTGTAAAAAATACACTTTAGTAGATGAATAGGATAAATAACAATCCCAAGCTTTAATGCTGTGTGAAGCATATATCCCTAGATGGTAGATGGGAGTGGGAACCATCTTATTAGAGTCCACTATTTTTGCTTTTTCTTAAGTAATTTGTTTAAAGAGAAGAATTATATAAATCATTTCAAATTGCATTGAGGCAAAGGAGACAACTAAGAAAATTGCAAAATTTAAATTCAACAGATTATTGATAATGCATTTATCCCTAATAGACTTTAAAATTCTAAAATTGTAATAATGTAATATTTTGATTTTAAATTTATTGTTAATGTCATTGTGTTTGATTGGTGAGAAAAACATAATATTTGAATATGTTAATTGAACAAAAATATAAGTAATGGACTCAATTATATAAAATACACTTTACTGGATGAATATTATAACTAGCATTATGAAGCTTCAATGTTGTGTCAAGCATATATCTCTAAAAGGGAGTGGGAAAACATCTTATTTGAGTTCACTGCTTTTGCTTTTTCCAAAGTAATATGTTTGTAGGCAAAAATTATATTAATCATTTCAAATTGCATTGTAGCACAAAAGATGAGTAAGAAAATTGCAAAATTTAAATTCAACTGATTATTGACTATGCTTTTATCCCTAGAAAACCTTAAAATTCTAAAATTCAAAAAAATGCAATGTTTTGGTTTTTTGCTTTATTATTAAAGTCATGGCATTTGATTGGGGTGAAAAACATAATATTTGAATATGTTAATTAAACAAAAATACAAGTAATGGACTCAATTGTATAAAATACACTTTAGTGGATGAATATTATAAATAGCAATCCTATGCTTCAATGTTGTGTTAAGCATATATCCCTAAATGTGAGTGGGGAACCTTCTTATTAGAGTCCATTGCTTTTGCTTTTTCTTAAGTAATTTGTTTGAAGATAAGAATTAGATAAATCATTTCAAATTGCATTAAGGACAAGAAGCCACTTAAGAAAATTGCATAATTTAAATTCAACTAATTATTGACAAAACATTTCTCCTTAGCAGATTTTAAAATTCTAAAAAAAGTAAAAATGTAATGTTTTGATTTTTAAATTTATTGTTAATATCATTGCATTTGATTGGTGAGAAAAAGATAATATTTGAATATGTTAATTGAACAAACATACAAGCAATGGACTCAATTGTATAAAATACACTTTAATGGATGAATATTATAAATAACAATCTCAAGATTTATTGTTGTTTCAAGCATATATGTATAGAGGGGAGTGGGAAAACTTCTTATTAGAGTTCATTGCATTTGCTTTTTCCTAAATAATATGTTTGTAGGCAAAAATTATATAAATGATTTCAAATTGTATTGTGGCAAAGGTGACAATTAAGAAAATTGCAAAATTTAAATTCAACTGATTATTGACTATGTGTTTATCCCTAGTAGCCTTTAAAATTCTAAAAATTAAAAAAATGCAATTTTTTTATTTTTAAATTTATTGTTAATGTAGTTGCATTTGATTTGTGAGAAAAACATAATATTTGAATATGTTAATTGAACAAAAATACAAGTAATGGACTTAATTGTATAAAATACACTTTAGTGGATGAATATTATAAATAGCAATCCCAAGTCTCAATATTGTGTTAAGCATATATTGCTACATAGGAGTAGGAAACCTTCTTATTAGAGTCCATTCCTTTTGCTCTTTCTTAAGTAATTTGTTTGAAGACAAGAATTATATAAATTCATTTCAAATTGCAATGAGGCAAAGGAAACAATTTAGAAGATTGGAAAATTTAAATTCAATTGATTATTGACAATGATTTTAACCCTAGAAAACCTTAAAATTCTAAAATTCAAAAAATACAATGTTTTGGTTTTTTGCTTTCTTATTAAAGTGTTGGCATTTGATTGGTGTGGAAAATATAACATTTGAATATGTTAATTGAACAAAAATACAAGTAATGCAATCAATTCTATAAAATACGCTTTAGTGGATGATTATTATAAATAGCAATCCCAACCTTTTAAAGTTGTATAAAGCATATATCCCTAGATGGGAGTGGGGAACCTTCTTATTAGAGTTCGTTGCTTTTGCTTTTTTTTTTTTCAATAATTTGTTTGTAGACAAGAATTATATAAATCATTTCAAATTGCATTGAGGCAAAAGAGACAATTAAGAAAATTGCAAAATTTAAGTTCAATAAATTATTGACAATGCATTTATCCGTAGCAGATTTCAAAATTTTAAAAATTGAAACAATGCAATGTTTTTATTTCAAAATTTATTGTTAATGTAGTTGCATTTGATTGGTGAGAAAAACATAATATTTGAATATTTTAATTGAACAAAAATACAAGTAATGGACTCAATTGTATAAAATACACTTTAATGGATAAATATTATAAATAGCAATCCCAAGTTTTAATGTTGTGTTAAGCATATATCCCTAGATGGGAGTGAGAAGTCTTCCTATTAGAGTCTATTGCTTTTACTTTTTCTTAAGTAATTTGTTTAAAGACAAGAATTATATAAATCATTTCAAATTGCAATAAGGCAAAGGAGACAATTAAGAAAATTGCAAAATTTAAATTCAAGTCATTATTGACTATGCATTTATCCCAAGCACCCCTTTAAATTCTAAAAATTGAAAAAATGCAATGGTTTTTTTTTTTTCAAAATGTATTGTTAATGCATTTGCATTTGATTGGTGAGAAAAACATACTATTTAAGTAGGTTTGGTGAACAAAAATAAGAGTAATAGACTCAATTGTATAAAATACACTTTAGCAGATGAATATTATAAATAGTGATCCAAAATTTCAATGTTGTGTCAAGTATTTATCTCTAGAAGGGAGTGGAGAAAGTTCTTATTAGAGTCCATTGCATTTACTTTTTCCTAAATAATATGTTTGTAGGCAAAAATGATATGAATCATTTGAAATTGCATTGCGGTACAAGGGACAATGAAGAAAATTGCAAAATTTTGAATTCTACTAATTATTGACAATGCATTTATCCCTAGAAAACCTTAAAATTCTAAAATTCAAAAACACAATGTTTTGGTTTTTTGCTTTATTATTAAAGTCATGGCATTTGATTGTTGTGAAAAACATAACATTTGAATATGTTAATTGAACAAAAATACAAGTAATGGAATCAATTCTATAAAATACACTTTAGTAGATGAATATTATAAATAACAATCTCAAGTTTTAATGTTGTGTGAAGCATATATCCCTAGATAGGAGTAGGAAACCTTCTTATTAGAGTCCATTGCTTTTGCTTTTTCTTAAATAATTAGTTTTAAGACAAGAATTATATAAATCATTTCAAATTGCATTGAGGTACAGAAGATAATTAAGAAAATTGCAAAATTTAAATTCAACTAATTAGTGAATATGCATTTATCCCTAGTGGTTTTTAAAATTCTAAAAATTGAAAAAATGCAATGATTTTATTTTTAAATTTATTTTTAACTCAGCTGCATTTAATTGGTGAGAGAAACATAATATTTGAATATGTTAATTGAACAAAAATACAAGTAATGAATTTAATTGTATAAAATAAACATTAGTGGATGAATATTATAAATAGCAATCATAAGTTTCATTTCAAATTGCATTGAGGCAAAGGAGATAATTAAGAAAATTACAAAATTTAAATTCAACTGAAAAATGCATTTATCCCTAAAAAACCTTAAAATTCTAAAATTTGAAAAATTTAATGATTTTGTTTTTTGCTTTAATATTAAAGTCTTGGCATTTGATTGGTGTGAAAAACATAATATTTGAATATGTTAATTTAACAAAAATACAAGCGATGGATTTAATTGTATAAAATACACGTTAGTGGATCAATATTATAAATAGCAATCCTAAGTTTCAAAGTTGTGTTAAGCATATATCCCTACATGGGAGTGGACAACCTTCTTATTAGAGTCCATTGTTTTTGATTTTTCTTAAATAATTTGTTTAAAGACAATAATTATATAAATCATTTCAAATTGCATCGAGGCAAAGGAGACAATTTAGAAAAATGCAAAATTTAAATTCAATAGATTATTGACAATGCATTTATCCCTAGTAGTTTTTAAAATTCTAAAAATTGCAAAAATAAAACATTTTGATTTTTAAATTTATTGTTAATGTTGTTGCATTCGATTGGTGAGAAAAATATAATATTTGAATATGTTAATTGAACAAACATACAAGCAATGGACTCAATTGATGAAAATATACTTTAGTGGATGAATATTATAAATAGCAATTCTAAGCCTCAAAGTTGTGCTAAGCATATATCCCTAGATGGGAGTGGAAAAACTTCTTATTAGAGTCCATTGCATGTACTTTTTCCTAAGTAATATGTTTGTAGGGAAAAATTATATAAATCATTTCAAATTGCATTGTGGCAAAGGAGACAATTAAGAAAATTGCAAAATTTAAATTCAACTAATTATTGACAATGCATTTATTCCTAGTAAATTTTAAAATTCTAAAAATTGCAAAAATGCAATAATTTTATTATTAAATCTATTGTTAATAGAGTTGCATTTCATTGGTGAGAAAAATATAATATTTGAATATGTTAATTGAATAAAAATAAGAGTAATGGACTTAATGGTATAAAATACACTTTAATGGATGAATATTATAAATAACCATTGGAAATTTCAATGTTGTGTCAAGCATATATCTCTAAAAGGCAGTGGAGAAACTTCTCATTAGAATTCATTGCATTTGCTTTTTCCTAAGTAATATGTTTGTGGGCAAAAAATTATATAAATCATTTCAAATTGCTTTGTGGCAAAGGAGACAATTAAGAAAATTGAAAAATTTAAATTCAACTGATTATTGACTATGCATTTATCCCTAGTATATTTTAAAATTCTAAAAATTACAAAAAATAATATTTAATTTTTATTTTTATTTTTAATGCAAAGTTCTTGTTTTCTGCTATATTATGAAAATGATGGCATTTAATTGGTGTGAAAAACATAACATTTGAATATGTTAATTGAACAATAATATAAGTAATGGTATTGATTGTATAAAATACACTTGAGTGCATAAATATTATACATAGCAACCCTAAGTTTTAATGTTGTGTTAATCATATATCCCAAGATGGGATTAAGGAACCATCTTATTAGAGTCCATTGTTTTTGCTTTTTTTTAAGTAATTTGTTTGAAGACAAGAATTATGTAAATCATTTGAAATTGCATGGAGGAAAAGGAGACAATTAAGAAAATTGCAAAATTTAATTTCAATAGATTATTGACAATGCATTTATTCCTAGCAAACTTTAAAATTCTAAAATGGCAAAAATGCAATATTTTGATTTTTAAATTTATTGTTAATGTCGTTGCATTTCATTGGTAAGAAAAATATAATATTTGAATATGTAAATTGAACAAAAATACAAGTAATTGACTTAATTGTATAAAATTTGCAATGCATTTATCTCTAGAAGATATTAAAATTCTATAAATTGAAACAGATGTAATGATTTGATTTTGAAATTTATTATTAATGTCATAGTATTTGAATGCTAAGAAAAAAATAATATTTGAATATGTTAATTGAACAAAAATACAAGTCATGGACTTAATTATATAAAATATACTTTAGTAGATGAATATTATAAATAGCAATTCCCAGCTTTAATGATGGATTAAACATATATCTCTAAAGGGGAGTAGGGAAACTTTTGTTTGAAGTTCATTACATTTGCTTTTATTTAATTAATATCTTAGTTGACAAAAATTATATAAATCATTTGAAATGACATTGTGGCAATGGAGACAATTATAAAAATTGCAAAATTTAAATTCAACTCATCATTCGCAATGCATTAATCCCTATAAAACATTAAAATTCTAAAAATTGAAATAGATGCAATGTTTTGATTTTCAAATTTATTGTTAATACCATAGCATTTGAATGGTGGGAAAAAAATATTTGAATATGTTAATTGAACGAAAATACAAGTAATGGACTTAATTATATAAAATATACATTAGTGGATGAATATTATAAATTGGAATCCTAAGTTTTAATGTTAGGTTAAGCATATATCTCTAGTGGGGAGCGAGGAAACTTCTTAATATAGTCCATTACATTTGCTTTTTCTTAAGTAAATTGTTAGTACGCAAAAATTATATAAATCATTTCAAATTGCATTGTGGAAAAGGTGACAATTAAAAAAATTGTAAAATTTCAACTCAACTGATTATCGACAATGCATTTATCCCAAGAATACTTTAAACTTCTAAAAATTTAAAAAAGGAAATGTTTTTATTTTTAAATTTATTATTAATGTTATTGTATTTAATTGATGAGAAAAACATAATATTTGAATATGTTAATTTAACAAATATACAAGAAATGGACTCAATTGTATAAAATACACTTTAATGGATGAATATTATAAATAGCAATCCCAAGTTTCAATGTTGTGTTAAGCATATATCTCTAGATGAGGGTCGACGAACTTCTTCTTAGAATCCATTGCATTTGCTTTTTCTTTAGTAATACGTTAGTAGACTAAAATTATATAAACCATTTCAAATTACATTTTGGCAACGAAGACAATTAAAAGAATTGCCAAAATTAAGTTTAACTAATTATTGATAAGACATTTATCCTCAGAAGACTTTAAATTTCTAAAAATTGAAAAAATGCACTGTTTTGGTTTTTAAATTTATTGTTAATACCCTTGCATTTGAATGGTGAGAAAAACATAATATTTGAATATACTAATTGAACAAAAATACAAGTAATGGATTTAGTTGTATAAAATACACGTTAGTTGTTGAATATTATAAATAACAACCTCAGTTTCAATGTTATGTCAAGCATATATCTCTAGGGGGAGTAGGCAAACTTCTTTTTAAAGTCCATTGCATTTGCTTTTTCTTAGCTAATATTTTTGTAGACCAAAATTATACATATTGTTTCAAATTACACTGTGGCAAAGAAGACAAAAAAAAATTACAAAAATTTAATTCTACTGATTATTAATAATGCATTTATCCCCATAAGACTATAAACTTCTAAAAATTGAAAAAATGTAGTGTTTTGATTTTGAATTTTATTGTTAATGCCCTTGCCTTTAAATGGTGAGAAAAACATAATATTTGAATATGCTAATTGAACAAAAATACAAGTAATGGACTCAATTGTATAAAATACGCGTTAATTGTCAATATTATAAATAACAATCCCTAACTTCAATGTTTTGTCAAGCATATATCTCTAGAGGGGAATGGGCAAAGTTCTTATTAGAATTCATTACATTTGCTTTTTCTTAGCTAATATTTTTGTCAACTAAAATTATATAAATCGTTTCAAATTGTGTTGTGGCAAAAAAGACAAATAAAAAAATTACAAAAATAAAATTCTATGGATTATTAACGATGCATTTAGGCTCAGAAGACTATAAACTTCTAAAAATTAAAATGCAGTGTTTTGATTTTGAATTTTATTGTTAATGCCCTTGCCTTTGAATGGTGAGAAAAACATAATATTTGAATAAGCTAATTGAACAAAAATACGAGTAATGGACTCAATTGTATAAAATACACGTTGTATGTTGAATATTATAAATAGCAATCCCCAGTTTCAGTGTTGTGTCAAGCATATATCTTTATAGGGGAGTGGGCAAACTTCTTATTGGAGTCCATTGCATTTGCTTTTTCTTAGCTAATATTTTTGTACACTCAAGTTATATAAATCTTTTCAAATTATTTCGTAGCAAAGGAGACAAATAAAAAAAATTAAAAAAATTAAATTCTACTGATTTTTAACAATGTATTTATCCTTATAAGACTATAAATTTCTAAAAATTGAAAAAATGGAGTGTTTTGATTTTGAATTTTATTGTTAATGCCCTTGCCTTTGAATGGTGAGAAAAACATAATATTTGAATATGCTAATTGAACAAAAATACGAGTAATGGACTCAATTGTATAAAATACACGTTAACTGTTAATATTAGAAATAGCAATCCTTAACTTCAGTGTTTTGTCAAGTGTCTCTAAAAGGGAATGGGCAAAGTTCCTATTAGAATTCATTGTATTTGCTTTTTCCTAGCTAATATTTTTGTCAACTAAAATTATATAAACTGTTTCAAATTGCATTGTGGTAAAGGAGACAAATAAAAAAATTAGAAAAATAAAATTCTACGAATTATTAATGATGCATTTAGGCTCAGAAGACTATAAACTTTTAAAAATTAAAAAAATGTAGTGTTTTGATTTTTAAATTTATTGTTAATGTTGTTGCATTTGATTGGTGAGAAAAACATAATATTTGAAGAAGCTAATTGAATAAAAATACAAGTAATGGACTCAATTGTATAAAATACAAGTTGTATGTTGAATATTATAAATAGCAATCCCCAGTTTCAGTATTCTGTCAAGCATATATCTCTATAGGGGTATGGGAAACCTCTTATTAGAGTACATTGCATTTGCCTTTTCTTAGCTAATATTTTTGTAGACTAAAGTTATATAAATCATTTCAAATTGCTTTGTGGCAAAAGAGACAAATAAAAAAATTAAAAAAATTAAATTCTATTGATTTTTAACAATGTATTTATCCCCATAAGACTATAAATTTCTAAAATTGAAAAAATGCAGTGTTTTGATTTTGAATTTTATTATTAATGCCCTTGCCTTTGAATGGTGAGAAAAACATAATATTTGAATATGCTAATTGAACAAAAATACGAGTAATGGACTTATGTAGAAAATACACGTTAGTTGTTAATATTATAAATAGCAATTCTCAACTTCAATCTTTTGTCAAGCATATATCTCTAGAAGGGAATGGGCAAAGTTCTTATTAGAATTCATTGTATGTGTTTTTTCTTAGCTAATATTTTTGTCAACTAAAATTATATAAATTGTTTTAAATTGCGTTGTGGCAAAGAAGACAAATAAAAAAATTACGAAAATAAAATTCTACGGATTAATAACGATGCATTTAGCCTCAGAAGACTATAAACTTCTAAAAATTGAAAAAATGTAGTGTTTTGATTTTTATTTAGTGTTTTGATTTTTAAATTTGTTGTTAATGTTGTTGCATTTGATTGGTGAGAAAAACATAATATTTGAAGAAGCTAATTGAACAAAAATACGAGTAATGGACTCAATTGTATAAAATACGCGTTGCATGTTGAATATTATAAATAGTAATCCCTAACTTCAGTGTTGTGTCAAGCATATATCTCTATAGGGGTGTGGCAAACTTCTTATTAGAGTACATTGCATTTGCCTTTTCTTAGCTAATATTTTTATACACTAAAGTTATATAAATCATTTCAAATTGCTTTGTGGCAAAAGAGACAAATAAAAAAATTAAATTCTACTGATTTTTAACAATGCATTGATCCCCATATGACTATAAATTTCTAAAAATTGAAAAAATGCAGAGTTTTGATTTTGAATTTTATTATTAATGCCCTTGCCTTTGAATGGTGAGAAAAACATAATATTTGAATATGCTAATTGAACAAAAATACGAGTAATGGACTTAATTGTAGAAAATACATGTTAGTTGTTAATATTATAAATAGCAATCCTCAACTTCAATATTTTGTCAAGCATATATCTCTAGAGGGGAATGGGCAAAGTTCTTATTAGAATTCATTGTATGTGCTTTTTCTTAGCTAATATTTTTGTCAACTAAAATTATATAGATTGTTTCAAATTGCGTTGTGGTAAAGGAGTCAAATAAAAAAATTAAAAAAATAAAATTCTACGAATTATTAATGTTGCATGTAGGCTCAGAAGACTATAAACTTCTAAAAATTGAAAAAATGCAGTGTTTTGATTTTTAAATTTATTGTTAATGTTGTTGCATATGATTAGTGAGAAAAACATAATATTTGAATAAGCTAATTGAACAAAAATACGAGTAATGGACTCAATTGTATAAAATACACGTTGTATGTTGAATATTATAAATAGTAATCCCCAGCTTCAGTGTTGTGTCAAGCATATATCTCTATAGGGGTGTGGGAAACCTCTTATTACTCACATTACATTTGCCTTTTCTTAGCTAATATTTTTGTAGACTAAAGTAATATAAATCATTTCAAATTGCTTTGTGGCAATGGAGACAAACAAAAAAATTAAAAAAATTAAATTTTACTGATTTTTAATAATGCATTTATCCTCATAAGACTATAAATTTCTAAAAATTGAAAAAATGTAGTGTTTTGATTTTGAATTTTATTGTTAATGCTTTTGCCTTTGAATGGTGAGAAAAGCATAATATTTGAATAAGCTAATTGAACAAAAATATGAGTAATGGACTCAATTGTATAAAATACATGTTGTATGTTGAATATTATAAATAACAATCCTTAGCTTTAGTGTTGTGTCAAACATATATCTCTATCAGGGACTGGGAAACTTCTTATTAGAGTGCATTGCATTTGCCTTTTCTTAGCTAAGATTTTTGTGGACTAAAGTTATATAAATCATTTCAAATTGCTCTGTGACAAAAGAGACAAATAAACAAATTAAAAAAATTAAATTCTATTGATTTTTAACAATGCATTTATCCCGATAAGACTATAAATTTTTAAAAATTGAAAAAATGCAGTGTTTTGATTTTGAATTTTATTGTTAATGCCCTTGCCTTTGAATGGTGAGAAAAATATAATATTTGAATATGCTAATTGAATAAAAATACAAGCAATGGACTTAATTATATAAAATACACATTGTATGTTGACTATTAGAAATAACAATCCCTAATTTCAATGTTGTATCAAGCATATATCTCTATAGGGGAATGGGCAAACTTTTTATTAGAGTCTATTGCATTTGCTTTGTCTTAGCTAATATTTTTGTACACTAAAGTTATATAAATCATTTCAAATTTCTTTGTGGCAAAGGAGACAAATAAAAAAAATTAAAAAAAATAAATTATACTGATTATTAACAATGCATTTATCCCAGTAAGACTAAAAATTTCTAAAAATTGAAAAAAATGCAGTGTTTTGATTTTGAATTTTATTGCTAATGCCCTTGCATTTGAATGGTTAAAAAAACAAAATATTTGAATATGCTAGTTGAACAAAAATACAAATAATGAACTCAATTGTATAAAATGCACGTTAGTTGTTGACTATTATAAATAGAAGTCCTTAACTTCAATGTTGTGTCTAACATATATCTCTAGAAAGAAGTGGGGAAACTTCTTAATAGAGTCCATTGCATTAGCTTTTTCTTTGGTAATATGTTATCAGACTAAAATTATATAAATCATTTCAAATTGCATTGTGGCAAGGGAGAAAATTTAAAAAAAAATTGAAAAATTAAATTCAACTGATTATTGACAATACATTTATCCCTTGAAGACTATAAACTTCTAAAAATTGAAAAAATGCAATATTTTGATTTTTAAATTTATTGTTAATATCCTTGCATTTGAATGGTGAGAAAAACATAATATTTGAATATGCTAATTGAACAAAAATATAAGTAAAGGACTCAATTGTAGAAAATACACGTTAGTTGTTCAATATTATCAACAGCAATCCCCAACTTTTGTATTGTGTCAAGCATATATCTCTAGAGAGGGTGGGGAAACTCCTTATTAGAGTTTATTGCATTTGATTTTTCTTAGCTAGTATTTTTGTAGACCGAAATTATTAGTGGTTGAATATTATAAATAACAATCCTTAGCTTTAATGTCGTGTCAAACATATATCTTTATAGGGGAGTGGGGAAACTTTTTATTAGAATCCATTGCACTTGTATTTTCTTAAGTAATATTTTTGTAGACCAAAATTATATAAATTGTTTCAAATTGCGTTATGGCAAAAGAGGCAAATAAAAAAATTACAAAAATAAAATTCTACTGATTATTAACGATGTATTTATGTTCAGAAGTCTATAAACTTCTAAAAATTGAAAAAATGCAGTGTTTTCATTTTTAAATTTATTGTTAATGCGGTTGCATTTGATTGGCGAGAAAAACATAATATTCAAATAAGCTAATTGAACAAAAATACAAATAATGGACTCAATTGTATAAAATGCACGTTAGTTGTTGAATATTATAAATAGCAATCCCCAACTTCAATATTATGTCAAACGTATATCTCTAGAGAGGAATGGGATACATTTTATTAAAGTCTATTGCATTTGTTTTTTCTTAAGTAATATGTTAGCAGACAAAAATTATATAAACCATTTTTCATTGCATTATGGCAAAGGAGATAATTAAAAAAATTGCAAAACTTAAATTCAACTGATTATTAACAATACATTTATCCCCTGAAGACTATAAACTTCTAAAAATTGAAAAAACACAATGGTTTGATTTTTAAATTTATTGTTAATGTCATTGCTTTTGAATGGTGAGAAAAACATAATATTTGAATATGCTAATTGAACAAAAATATAAGTAATGGATTTAATTGTATAAAATACACATTAGTTGTTGAATATTATAAATAGTAATCCCCAACTTTAGTATTGTGTCAAGCATATGTCTCTAAAAGGGAGTAGGGAAACTTCCTATTATAGTTTATTGCATTTGGTTTTTCTTAGCTAATACTTTTGTAAACCAAAATTATATATATATTTTTTCAAATTGCGTTGTGGCGAAGGAGAGAAATAAAAATATTACAAAAATTCAATTTTACTCATTATTACTAATGCATTTATCCTAGAAGACTATAAAGTTATAAAAACTGAAAAAATGCAGTGTTTTGATTTTTGAATTTATTGTTAATGCCCTTACATTTGAATGGTGAGAAAAACATAATATTTGAATATGCTAATTAAACAAAAATACAAGTAATGGACTCAATTGTATAAAATACACGTTAGTTGTTGAATATTATAAATAGTAATCCCTAGTTTCAGTGTTCTGTCAAGCATATATCTCTAAAAGGTAGTGAGAAACCTTCTTATTAGAGTTCATTGCATTTGGTTTTTCTTAGCTAATATTTTTGTAGACCAAAATTATATATACCGGTTTGAATTGTGTGTTGGCAAAGGAGACAAATAAAAATATTACAAAAATTCAATTTTACTGATTATTACCAATGCACTTATCCTAGACGACTATAAACCTCTAAAAATTGAGAAAATGGAGTGTTTTGATTTTTAAATTTAGTATGAATGCCCTTGCATTTGAATAATGAGAAAAACATAATATTTGAATATACTAATTGAACAAAAATACAAGTAATGGACTCAATTATATAAAATACATGTTAATGGTTGAATATTATAAATAGCAATCCCTAACTTCAATGTCGTGTCAAACATATATCTTTATAGGGGAATGGGGAAAATTCTTATTAGAGTCCATTGCATTTGCATTTTTTTAAGTAATATTTTTGTAGACTAAAATTATATAAATTGTTTCAAATTGTGTTGTGGCAAAGAAAGCAAATAAAAAAATTACAAAAATAAAATTCTACTGATTCTTAATGATGTATTTATACTCAAAAGTCTATAAACTTCTACAAATTGAAAAAATACAGTGTTTTCATTTTTAAATTTATTATTAATGTCGTTGCATTTGATTGGTAAGGAAAACATAATATTTGAATAAGCTAATTGAACAAACATACAAATATTGGACTCAATTGTATAAAATGCATGTTAGTTGTTGAATATTATAAATAGCAATCTCTAACTTCAATATTGTGTTAAACCTATATCTCTAGAGGGGAGTGGAAATATTTTATTAGAGTCCATTGCAGTTGCTTTTTCTTAAGTAATTTGTTAGTTGAAAAAAAATTATATAAATCATTTCATATTGCATTGTGGCAAGGGAGATAATTAAAAAAATTGTAAAAATTAAATTCAACTGATTATTGACAATGCATTTAGACTCAAAAGACTATAAACTTCTAAAAATTGAAAAAACATAATGTTTTGATTTTTAAATTTATTGCTAATATCACTGTTTTTGAATGATGAGAAAATCATAATATTTGAATATACTAATTGAACAAAAATACAACTAATGGACTCAATTGTGTAAAATACACGTTAGTTGTTGAATATTATAAATAGTAATTCCCAGCTTCGATGTTATGTCAAGTATATTTCTCTAAAAAGGAGTGGGGAAACTTCTGATTATAGTTCATTGCATTTGGTTTTTCTTAGCTAATATTTTTGTAGACCAAAATTATATATATTGTTTCAAATTGCATTGTGGCGAAGTAGACAAATAAAAATATTACAAAAATTCAATTTTATTGATTATTACTAATGTATTTATCCCTAAAATACTATAAACATCTAAAAATTGAAAAAAAATGCAGTGTTTTGATTTTTAAATTTATTGTTAATGCCCTTACATTTGAATGGTGAGAAAAATATAATATTTGAATATGCTAATTGAACAAAAATACAAGTAATGGATTCAATTGTATAAAATACACGTTAGTTGTTAAATATTATAAATAGCAATCCCTAGTTTCAGTGTTATGTCAACCATATGTCTCTAAAAGGGAGTGAGGAAACTTTTTATTAGAATTCATTGCATTTGGTTTTTGTTAGCTAATAATTTTGTAGACCAAAATTATATATATTGTTTCAAATTGCATTGTGGCAAAGGAGACAAATAAAAATAGTACAAAAATTCAATTTTATTGATTATTACCAATGCATTTATCCCAAAAGACTATAAACTTCTAAAAATTGAAAAAATGCAGTATTTGAATTTTTAAATTTATTGTTAGTATCGTTGGATTTGATTGGTGACAAGAACATACTATAAGCTAGTTGAACAAAAATAAAAGTAATAAACTTAATTGTATAAAATACACATTGGTTGTTGAATATTATAAATAGGAATCTTTAGATTCAGTGTTGTGTTAAACATATATCTTTAAAGGGGAGTGGGCAAACTTTTTATTAGAATCTATTGCATTTGTTTTTCTTAGCGAATATTTTTGAAGACTAAAATTATATAAATCATTTCAAATTGCATTGTAGCATAGAAGTGAAATAAAAAAGTTACAAAAATTAAATTCTATTGATTATTAACAAAGTATTTATCCTTATACGACTTTAAAATTCTAAGAATTTTAAGAAATGCAATATTTTGATTTTTAAATTTATTATTAATACCATTGCTTTTGAATAGTGAGAAAAAAAGTAATATTTGAATATATTAATTGAACAAAAATACAAGTAATGGACTTAATTGTAAAAAATACACTTTAGTTGTTGACTATTATAAATAGCAATCCGCAGCTTCAATGTCGTGTCAAGCATATATCTTTAGAGGAGAGCAGAGAAACTTTTTATTAGAATCCATTGCATTTGGTTTTTCTTAACTAATATTTTTGTAGACAAACATTATATAAATTATTTCAAATTGCGTTGTGGCAAAGGAGATAAATAAAAAAAGTTACAAAAATTAAATTCTACTGATTATTGACAAAGTATTTATCCTTATACGTCTTTAAAATTTTAAAAATTTTAAAAAATGCAATATTTTGATTTTTAAATTTATTATTAATGTCATTGCTTTTGAATGATGAGAGAAAAAGTAATATTTCAATATTTTAATTGAACAAAAATACAAGCAATGGACTCAATTGTAAAAAATAGACTTTAATGTTATGTCAAACATATATCTTTAAAGGGGAGCGGAGAAACTTTTTATTACAATCTATTGCATTTGGTATTTCTTAGCTAATATTTTTGTAGACAAAAATTTTATAAATCATTTTAAATTGCATTGTGGCAAAGGAGAAAAATAAAAAAGTTACAAAAATTAAATTATACTAATTATTAATAAAGTATTTATTTCTATACAATTTTAAAATTTTAAAAATTTTAAAAAATGTAATATTTTGATTTTTAAATTTATTATTAATGTCATTACTTTTGAATGGTAAAAAAAAAAGTAATATTTGAATATGTTAATTAAACAAAAATACAAGTAATGGACTCAATTGTAAAAAATACACTTCAGTTGTTGAATATTATAAATAGTAATCCTCAGCTTCAATGTTGTGTCAAGTATATATCTTTAGAGGGGAGCAGAAAAACATTTTATTTGAATCCATTGCATTTGGTTTTTCTTAGCTAATATTTTTGTAAACAAAAATTATATAAATCATTTCAAACTGTGTTGTGACAAGGGAGACAATTAAAAAAAATTGCAAAAATTAAATTCAACTGATTATTGACAATGCATTTATCCCCAGAAGACTATAAACTTCTAAAAATTAAAAAAATGCAATGTTTTGGTTTTTAAATTTATTGTTAATACCATTGCTTTTGAATGGTGAGAAAAATATAATATTTGAATATGCTAATTGAACAAAAATATAAATAATGAACTTAATTGTATAAAATACACGTTAATTGTTAATATTATAAATAACAATCCCTAACTTTAATATTGTGTCAACCATATATCTTTAAAGAGGAGTGGGGAAATTTTTTATTAGAGTCCATTGCATTTTCTTTTTCTTAGTTAATATTTTTGTAGACTAAAATTATATAAATTGTTTCAAATTGTGTTGTGGCAAAAGAGACAAATAAAAAATTACAAAAATTAAATTCTACTGATTATTAACAATGCATTTATCCCTAAAAGACTATAAACTTCTAAAAATTGAAAAAATACAGTGTTTTGATTTTTAAATTTATAGTTAATGCCCTTACATTTGAATGGTGAGAAAAATATAAAATTTGAATATGCTAATTGAACAAAAATACAAATAATGGACTCAATTGTATAAAATACACGTAATTTGAAATAATTTACATAATTTTTGTCTACAAACTTATTATTAAAGAAAAAGAAAATGCAATAGACTCTAAAAAGAAGTTTCCCCACTCTTATTTAGAGATATAAGCTTGACACAACATTAAAGTTTCAAATTGCTATTTATAGTATTCATCTACTAAAGTATATTTTAAAAAATTCAATCCATTGCTTGTACATTTGTTTAATTAATATATTCAAATATTCTGTTTTTCTCACCAATCAAACGCAATGACATTAACAGTAAATTTAAAAATGAAAACATTGCATTGTTTCAATTTTTAGAATTTTGTCAATAAACAGTTGAATTTAAATTTTTCAATTTTTTTAATTGTCTCCTTAATGACAATGCAATTTGAAATGATTTATATAATACTTCTCTGCAAACTTATTACTTAAGGAAAAGCAAATGTAATGGACTATTATAAGAAGTTATCTTCAAAAGGGCTTTTGAGCCCAACATAAGTGACATATTCATGACAACAAAAACATTTATACTTGTTTGGAACTAGGAATCCATTAAGTTCCATGGAGCAAACGAGTCTTCTATGATGATTAGATTTCTTTACAAGTACTTCTGGTTCAATAGTAGAATAATAAGAATATCTCTTCATTTCTTCTAAAGAAGGCTCCAACTTCCATTGGAAAAACTCATTCGCACTAAATTATCTTCAAAAGGGCTTTTATGCCCACAATAAGTGACATATTCATGGCAACAAACACATCTACAGACGTTTGGGACTAGGAATCCATTGAGTTCAATGGAAAAAAGGAGTCTTTCATGATAATTAGATTTCTTTACAAGTACTTTTGGTTCAATTGTAGAATAATAAGAATATTTCTTCATTTCTTTTGAAGAAGGCTCCAACTTTCATTGGAAAAACTCATTCACACTCAATTGTAGTCAAAATGGCTTTTATGCCTATAATAGGCAACATATTCATGGCAACAAGCACATATACACTCGTTTGGAACTAAGAAACCATTGAGTTCCACGGAACAAAGGAGTCTTCCATGATGATTAGATTTCTTTACTAGTACTTCTAGTTTAATCGTAGAACAATAAGAATATCTCTTCATTTCTTCTTAACAAGGCTCTAACTTTCGTTGGAACAACTCATTCATACTAAATTATCCTGAAAATGGCTTTTGTGCAGACAACAGGAAACATATTCATGGCAACAAGCATATTTACACTCATTTGGAACTAGGAATCCATTAAATTGCATAGAACAAAGGAGTCTTCCATGATGATTAGATTTCTTTACTAGTACTTCTGGTTCAAATGTAGAATAATAAGAATATCTCGTCATTCTTCTGAAGAAGGCTCCAGCTTTCGTTGGATCAACTCATTCGCACTAAAATATTTTGGAAAGGGCTTTTAAGCCCATAACAGGTGACATTCATGGCAACAAAAACATTTTCACTCATCTGGAACTAGGAATCCATTAATTTCCATGGAGCAAAGAAGTCATCCATGATAATTAGATTTCCTTATAAGTACTCTTGGTTCAATTATAGAATGAAAAGAATATCTCTTCATTTCTTCTTAACAAGGCTCTAGCTTGTTAAAACAACTCATTCACCCTAAATTATTTTGAAAATTGCTTTTGTATGGATGATAGGCAACATATTAATGGCAACAAGCACATCTAGACTCGTTTGGAACTAGGAATCCATTGAATTGCATGGAACAAAGGAGTCTTCTATGATGATTAGATTTCTTGACAAGTACTTATGGTTCAATTGTAGAATAATAAGAATATCTCATCATTTCTTCTGAAGAAGGCACCAACTTTAGTTGGAAAAACTCATTCACACTAAATTATCTTCAAAAGGGCTTTTGTGCCCATAATAGGCGTCATATTTATGGCAACAAACAAATCTTCAAATGTTTGGGACTAGGAGTTCTTTGAGTTCAATGGAATAAAGGAGTCTTCCATGATGATTAGATTTCTTTCCAATTACTTTTGGTTCAATTGTTGAATAATAAGAATATCTCTTCATTTCTTCTTAACAAGGCACCAACTTTTGTTTGAACATCTCATTCACACTAAATTATCTTGAAAATGGCTTTTATGTGCACAACAAGCAACTTACTCAAGGCAATAAGTACATGTACACTCATTTGGAACTGGGAATCCATTGAATTCCATGAAACAAATGAGTCTTCCTTGATGATTAGATTTCTTTACAAATACTTTTGGTTCAATTATAGAATAATAAGAATATCTTGTCATTTCTTTTGAAAAAGTCTCCAGTTTTTGTTGGAACAACTCATTCACACTAAATTATCTTTAAATAGGCTTTTATGCCCACAACAGGCAACATATTCTTGGCAGCAAGCACATCTGCACTCCTTTGGAACTAGGAATCCATTGAATTTCATGCAATAAATGAGTCTACCATGATGATTAGATTTCTTTACAAGTACTTTTGGTTTAATTATAGAATAATAAGAATATCTCATCATTTCTTCTGAAGAAAGCTTCAGCTCTCATTGGAACAACTCATTCACACTAAATTATCTTCAAAAGGGCTTTTGTGCGCACAACAGACAACATATTCATGGCAACAAGCACGTCTACACTCATTTGGAACTAGGAATCTATTGAGTTATATGGAGTAAAGGAGTCCTCCATGGTGATTAGATTTCTTTACGAGTACTTCTGGTTTAAATGTAGAATAATAAGAATATCTTGTCATTTCTTCTGAAGAGGTCTCTAGCTTTCGCTGGAACAACTCATTGACACTAAATTATCTTTAAATGGGCTTTTGAGCCCAACACAAGCGACTTATTCATGGCAACAAAAACATCTACACTCGTTTGCAATGAGGAATCCATTTAGTTTAATGGAATAAAGGAGTCTTTCATGATGATTTGGTTTCTTTACAAGTACTTTTGGTTGAATTAGAGAATAATAAGAATATCTCTTCATTTCTTTTGAAAAAGGCTCCAACTTTCGTTGGAAAGACTCATTCACAGTAAATTATCTTCAAAAGGGCTTTTGTGCCCACAACAAGCGACATATTCATGTCAACAAACATGTCTACACTCGTTTGGAACTAGGAATCCATTGAGTTCCATGGAATAAACAAGTCTTTCATGATGATTAGTGATGAGAGCCATAGAGATGATGGGTGGAAGGCTTCAATAGATGCAAGGAGTCCATTGCACATTCCAGAAGGCCCAATAACATAAACTAGAGCTTTAATGGATGCAAGAGTTCCATTGTACATTCTTGAAGGCCCAATAACACGAGCTAGAGCCAAAAGGATTAAAGAAGCACTAAATGGGTTGATTGAGGACATTTAGGCCACCTAAGATTCAAATGGTGCAAATTCAAGTTTGAAAGAGAGTCCAGGCCTAATTAATATCATTGGAATACTTAATGGGTCAGACTAAGCAATAGCATTCACTCCTAAATAATAGTTTATTGTATGTGCTGGAATTTGTCCGAAATTCCTCCAAAATAAGGATTTCTCCTCAGTAAGAATTTGTGCCTCTTTAGGATTGCTATCATAGCCTATAAATAGGCACCCCTTGTAAGCTCTGGATATCAAACAACTTTAAGTGAAATAAAAAGTAAGGGTTTTTCTCCCTCGGTTCTTTTGAGAACTAAAGAACTTATCAAGAGGTACTTCATCTTATGGTGTTCAAATTGACTTATCACTCCCAATTCCTTTCTTTTCTAGAGTGTGGCATCCATATCCTTCTTGAATACCTTAAGTTCATGTTCCTTTGAATATTGGGTCTAGGGTTTGTCTTATTAAACTCTAATTTAGCTTTTTGGGTTGTTCTTTAATTCCTTGTGTGCACTGGGTCCCTGAGCCATGTCTTTTTGGGGTTTTCTGCATCAATTAGATTTCTTTACAGGTACTTTTGGTTTAGTTGTAGAAGAATAAGAATATCTCTCCATTTTTTCTTAACAAGGCTCTACCTTTTGTAGGAACAACTCATTCACACTAAATTATCTTTAAAAGGGCTTATGTGCTCGAAATAGGCAACATATTCATGGGAACAGGCACATCTACACTTGTTTGGAACTAGGAATCCATTGAATTCTATAGAACAAGAGTGTCTTTCATGATGATTAGATTTTTTTACAAGTACTTCTGGTTCAATTGTAGAATAATAAGAATATCTTGTCATTTCTTTTAAAGAACGCTCCATTTTTTATTGCAAAAACTCATTCACACTAAATTATCTTCAAAAGGGCTTATGTGCTCGAAATAGGCAACATATTCATGACATCAAACACTAAATTGATGAATTCCAATTGAAGATTCCATTGAATCCCTTTTGAACTAGGAATCCATTGAATTCCATGGAACAAAGGAGTCTTCAATGATGATTAGATTTCTTTACACGTACTTCTAGTTCAATTGTAGAATAATAAGAATATCTCCTCATTTCTTCTAAATAAGACTCTAGCTTTTGTTGGAACAACTCATTCACACTAAATTGTCTTCAAAAGGGCTTATGTGCCCAAAATAGGCAACATATTCATGGCAACAGGCACATGTACAATTGTTTGGAACTAGGAATCCATTGAATTCTATAGAACAAGAGTGTTTTCCATGATGATTAGATTTTTTTACAAGTACTTCTAGTTCAATTGTAGAATAATAAGAATATCTCGTCATTTCTTCTGAAGAAGGCTCCACCTTTCGTTGGAACAACTCATTCACACTAAATTATCTTCAAAAGGGCTTTTATGCCTATAACAAGCAACATATCCATGGCAACAAACACATATATAGTCATTTGGAACTAGGAATCCATTGAATTTCATGGAACAAAGGAGTCTTTAATGATGATTAGATTTCTTTACAAGTACTTCTAGTTCAATTGTAGAATAATAAGAATATCTTGTCATTTCTTCTAAATAAGGCTTCAGCTTTTGTTGGAACAACTCATTCACACTAAATTATCTTCAAAATGGCTTTTGTGCCTACAATAGGCAACATATTCATGGCAACAAACACATCTACAGTCATTTAGAACTAGGAGTCCATTAAGTTCCATGGAACAAAGGAGTCTTTCATGATGTTTAGATTTCCTTATAAGTAGTTTTGGTTCAATTGTGGAATTACAAGCATATCTCATTATTTGTTCTGGAGAAGGCTCCATCTTTTGTTGGACCAACTCATTCATACTAAATTATCTTCAAAAGGGCTTTTGTGCCCACAACAGACAACATATTCATGGCAACAAATACATCTACTGTTGTTTGGAACTATGAATCCATTGAATTCCATGGAACAAAGGAGTCTTCCATGATGATTAGATTTCTTTGCAAGTACTTCTGGTTCACTTGTAGAATAATAAGAATATCTTGCCATTTCTTCTAAACAAGCCTCTAGGTTTCCTTGCAACAACTCATTCACACTAAATTATCTTTAAAAGGACTTCTGTGCCCATAATAGGCGACATACTTAATTCAAAAAACACATCTACAGTCGTTTGGAACTAGGAATACATTGAATTCCATGGAACAAAGGAGTCTTTAATGATGATTAGATTTCTTTACAAGTACTTCTATTTCAATAGTAGAATAACAAGAATATCTTGTCATTTCTTCTAAAGAAGGCTCCAGGTTTTGTTGGAACAACTCATTCACACTAAATTATCTTTAGAAGACATGTTCAAGGCAATTTTGTGTGAATCAATTGTTCCAAGGAAAGCTGGAGCCTTCTCAAGAAGAGATGAAGAGATATTTCTACTATTCAACAATTGAACCAAAAGTACTTGTAATAAGATCTAATCATCATGGAAGACTCCCTTGTTCCATGGTACTCAATGGATTCCTCGTTTCGAATAGGTGTAGAGGTGCTTCTTACTGTGAATATGTTGCCTGCTGTGCACATAAAAGCCATTTTCAAGATAATTTAGTGTGAATGAGTTGTTATAGGGAAAGCTGGAGCCTCCTTAAGAAGAAATAAAGAGATATTCTTATTATAAAACAATTGAACCAAAAGTACTTGTACATAAATCTAATCATCATTGAAGGCTCCTTTGTTCCATGAAACCTAATGGATTCTTAGTTCCAAATGACTGCAGATGTGCTTGTTGCCATGAATATTTTGCATGTTGTGCCAATAAAAGTCATTTTAAAGATAATTTAGTGTTAATGAGTTGTTTCGACGAAAGGTGGAGCCTTGTTAAGAGGAGATGAAGAGATATTCTTATTATTCTACAATTGGACCAAAACTACTAGTAAAGAAATCTAATCATCATTGAAGACTCCTTTGTTTCATGGTACTCAATGAATTCCTAGTTCCAAATGAGTGTAGAGGTGCTTGTTGCTAGGAATATCTTGCCTATTGTGCGCACAAAAGCCATTTTCCATATAATTTAGTGTGGATGAGTTGTTCCAAGGAAAGTTGGCACCTTCTCAAGAAGAAATAAAGAGATATTCTTATTATTAAACAATTGAACCAAAAGTACTTGTAAAGAAATCTAATCATCATTGAAGACTCCTTTGTTCCTTGAAACTCAATGGATTCGTTGTTCCAAATGACTGTAGACGTGCTTGTTACCATGAATATTTTTCATGTTATGCCAACAAAAGTCATTTTCAAGATATTTTAGTGTTAATGAGTTGTTCCGACGAAAGGTGGAGCTTTGTCAAGAAGAGAAGAAGAGATATTCTTATTATTCTACAATTGAACCAAAACTACTAGTAAAGTAAGCTAATTGTCACTAAAGACTTGTTTGTTTCATGGTACTCAATGAATTCCTACTTCCAAAGGAGTGTAGAGGTGCTCTTTGCTCTAAATATGTTGCCTGTTAGGCACGCAAAAGCCATTTTGAAAATAATTTAGTGTGAATGAGTTGTTCCATGGAAAGTTGGAGCCTTTGCAAGAAAAAAATGAAGAGATATTCTAATTATTATACAATTGAACCAAAAGTACTTGTAAAGAAATCTAATCATCATTAAGGATTCCTTTGCTCTATGAAACTCAAGGGATTCCTAGTTTCAAACGACGGTAGATGTGGTGGTTGTCATGAATATTTTGCCTATTGTGTGCACAAAAGCCATTTTCAAGATAATTTAGTGTTAATTAGTTGTTCTAATGAAAGGTGGAGCCTTGTCAAGAAGACGTGGAGAGATATTCTTATTATTCTACAATTGAACCAAAAGTACTAGAAAAGAAATCAAATCATCATTGAAGACTCCTTTGTTTGATGGTATTCAATGAATTCCTAGTTCTAAACGACTGTAGAGGTACTTGTTGACATGAATAAGTAGCCTATTATGCGCACAAAAGCCATTTTCAAGATAATTTAGTGTGAATGAGATGTTCTAGGGGAAGCTGGAGCCTTTACAAAAGGAAATAAAGAGATATTCTTATTATTCAACAATTGGACCAAAAGTACTTGTAAACAAATCTAATCATTATTGAAGACTCCTTTGTTCCATAAAACTCAATGGATTGCTAGTTCCAAACGACTGTAGATGTGCTTGTTGGGATGAATATTTTGCATGTTGTGCCAACAAAAGTCATTTTCAAGATAATTTAGTGTTAATGAGTTGTTCTAACGAAAGGTGGAGCCTTGTCAAGAAGAGATGAAGAGATATTCTTATTATTCTACAATTGAACCAAAACTACTAGTAAAGAAATCTAATCATCATTAAAGACTCCTTTGTTCCGTGGTACTCAATGAATTCCTACATCCAAAGGAGTGAAGAGGTGCTTCTTGCTATGAATATGTTGCCTGGTGTGCACACAAAAGCTATTTTCAAGATAATTTAGAGTGAATGAGATGTTCTAGGGAAAGCTGGAGCCTTCTCAAGAGGAAATGAAGAGATATTCTTATTATTCAACAAATGAACCCAAAGTACTTATAAAGAAACCTAATCATCATTGAAGGCTCCTTTGTTCCATGAAACTCAAGGGATTCCTAGTTCCAAATGACTGTAGATGTGCTTCTTGCCATGAATATTTTGCTTGTTCTACCAGGAATATTTAGTGTTAATGAGTTGTTCCAATGAAAGGTGGAGCCTTGTCTAGAACAGATGAAGAGATATTCTTCTTATTTTGCAATTGAACCAAAACTACTAGTAAAGAAATATAATCATCATTGAAGACTCCTTTGTTCCATGGTACTTAATGAATTCCTAGTTCCAAATGAGTGTAAAGGTGCTTGTTGCCATGAATATGTTGCCTGTTGTGCACACAAAAGCCATTTTCAAGATAATTTAGTGTGAATGGGTTGTTCCAAGGAAAGCTGGAGCCTTCTTAAGAAAAAATGAAGTGATATTCTAATTATTCTACAATTTAACCAAAAGTACTTGTAAAGAAATCTAATCATCATTGATGATTCCTTTGTCCATTAAACTCAATGGATTCCTAGTTTCAAATGACTATATATGTGCTGGTTGTCATGAATATTTTGCTTGTTGTGCGCACAAAAGCCATTTTCAAGATAATTTAGTGTTAATCAGTTGTTCCAACGAAAGGTGGAGTTTTGTTAGGAAAAGATGAGGAGATATTCAGATTATTCAACCATTGAACCAAAAGTACTGGTAAAGAAATCTAATCATTATTGAAGACACCTTTGTTCCATCAAACTCAATGGATTCCTAGTTCCAGACGATTGTACATGTGCTTGCTGCCATGAATATTTTGCATGTTGTGTTGACAAAAGTCCTTTTCAAGATGATTTAGTGTTAATGAGTTGTTCCAACGAAAGGTGGAGCTTTGTTAGGAAAAGATTAAGAGATATTCTTATTATTCTACAATTCTACAATTGAACCAAAATTACTTGTAAAGAAATCTAATCATCATTGAAGATTCCTTTCTTCCGTGGTACTCAATGAACTCCTACTTCCAAAGGGGTGTACAGGTGCTCCTTGCTATGAACATGTTGCCTGTTGTGCGCACAAAAGCCATTTTCAAGATAATTTAGAGTGAATGAGATGTTCAGGGGGAAGTTGGAGCCTTCACAAGAGGAAATGAAGAGATTCTTATTATTCAACAATTGGACCAAAAGTACTTGTAAACAAATCTAACCATCATTGAAGACTCCTTTGTTCCATAAAACTCAATGGATTGCTAGTTCCAAACGATTGTAGATGTGCTTGTTAGCATGAATATTTTGCATGTTGTGGCAACAAAGGTCAATTTCAAGATAATTTAGTGTTAATGAGTTTTTCCAACGAAAGGTGGAGCCTTGTCAAGAAGAGATGATGAGATATTCTTATTATTCTACAATTGAACCAAAACTACTAGTAAACAAATCTAATCATCATTGAAGGCTCCTTTGTTCCATGGTACTCAATGAATTCCTACTTCCAAATGAGTGTATGGGTGCTTCTTGCTATGAATATGTTGCCTATAGTGCACACAAAAGCCATTTTCAAGATAATTTAGTGTGAATCAGTTGTCCTAGGGAAAGCTGGATCCTTCTCAAGAAGAAATGAAGAGATATTCTTATTATTGAACAATTGAACCAAAAGTACTTGTAAAGAAATCTAATCATCATTGAAGACTCCTTGGTTCCATGAAACTCAATGGATTCCTAGTTCCAAATGACTGTAGATGTGCTTGTTGCCATGAATATTTCTCTTGTTGTGCCAACAAAAGTAATTTTCAAGATAATTTAGTGTTAATGAGTTGTTCTAACAAAAGGTGGAGCCTTGTCAAGAAGAGATGAAGGGATATTCTTATTATTCTACAATTGAACCAAAACTACTAGTAAAGAAATCTAATCATCATTGAAGACTCATTTGTTCCATGGTAGTCAATGAATTCTTAGTTCCAAATGAGAGTAGAGGTGCATGTTGCCATGCATATGTTGCCTGTTGTGCGCACAAAAGACATTTTCAAGGCAATTTTGTGTGAATCAGTCGTTCCAAGGAAAGCGGGAGCCTTCTTAAGATGAAATGAAGAGATATTTCTATTATTCAACAATTGAACCAAAAGTACTTGTAATGAAATCTAGTCATCATTGAAGACTCTTTTGTTCCATGGTACTAAATGGAGTCCTAGTTCCAAATGAGTGTAGAGGTGCTGGTTGCCAAGATTTTGTTGACTATTGTGTGCACAAAAGCCATTTTTAAAGATAATTTAGTGAGAATGAGTTATTCCAAGGAAAGCTAGAGCCTTCTCAAGAAGAAATGAAGAGATATTCCTATTATTCATCAATTCAACCAAAGGTACTTGTAAAGAAATCTAATCATCATTGAAGACTCCTTTGTTCCATGAAAATCAATGGATTCCAAGTTCCAAATGATTGTAGATGTGCTTCTTGCTGTGAATATTTCGTATGTTGTGCCCACAAAACCCATTTGCAAGATAATTTAGTGTGAATGAGTACTTCCAAGGAAACCAGGAGTGTTGTCAAGAAGAAATGAAGAGATATTCTTATTATTCGACAATTAAACCAAAAGTAGTTGCAAAGAAATCTGATCATTGTTGAAGACTCCATTGTTCTGCGGTACTCCACGAATTCCTAGATCCAAATGACTATAGAGGTGCTTGTTGCCATGCATATGTTGCTTGTTGTGTGCACAGAAGACATTTTCAAGGCAATTTTGTGTGAATCAGTTGTTCCAAGGAAAGCTGGAGCCCTCTCAAGAAGAGATGAAGAGATATTGCTATTATTCAACAATTGAACCAAAAGTACTTGTAATGAAATCTAATCATCATAGAAGACTCCTTTGTTCCATGGTACTCAATGGATTCCTAGTTCTAAATGAGTGTAGAGGTGCAGGTTGCCAAGATTATGCTGCCTGTTGTGTGCACACAAGCCATTTTAAAGATACTTTAGCGTGAATGAGTTCTTCCAAGGAAAGCAGAAGCCTTCTCAAGAAGAAAAGAGGAGATATTCTTATTATTCAACAATTGAACCAAAAGTGCTTGTAAAGGAATCTCATCATCATTGAAGACTCCTTTGTTCCGTGAAACTCAATGGATTCCTAGTTCCAAATGACTGTAGATGTGCTTGTTGCCATGAATATTTTGGATGTTGTGCCCACAAAAGCCATTTGAAAGATAATTTAGTGTGAATGAGTTGTTCCAAGGAAAGCAGGAGCCTTTTCAAGAAGAAAAGAGGAGATATTCTTATTATTGAGCAATTGAACCAAAAGTGCTTGTAAAGGAATCTCATCATCATTAAAGACTCTTTTGTTCTGTGAAACTCAATGGATTCCTAGTTCCAAATGACTGTAGATGTGCTTGTTGCCATGAATATTTTGCATGTTGTGCCTACAAAAGCCATTTGCAAGATAATTTTGTGTGAGTGAGTTGTTCCAAGGAAAGCAGGAGCTTCTCAAGAAGAAATGAGGAGATAATGCTATTATTCAACAATTGAACCAAAAGCACTTGTAAAGAAATCTAATTATCATTGAAGACTCCTTCGTTGCATGAAAATCAATGGATTCCTAGGTCCAAACGACTATACATGTGCTTGTTGCTGTGAATATTTCGTATGTTGTGCCTACAAAAGCCATTTGCAAAATAATTTAGTGTGAATGAGTTATTCAAAGGAAAGCAGGAGCCTTCTCAAGAAGAAATGGGGAGATAATCCTATTATTCAACAATTGAACCAAAAGTGCTAGTAAAGAAATCTAATCTTCATTAAAGACTCCCTTGTTCCATGAAACTCAATGGATTGCTAGTTCCAAAAGACTGTAGATGTGCCTGTCGCCATTAATATTTTGCATGTTGTGCCTACAAAAGCCATTTGCAAGATAATTACGTGTGAATGAGTTGTTCGAAGGAAAGCAAGAGCTTTCTTAAGAAGAAATGAGGAGATAATCCTCTTCTTCAACAATTGAACCAAATGTACGTATAAAGAAATCTAATCATCATTGAAGACTCCTTCGTTCCATGAAAATCAAAAGATTCCTAGCTCCAAATGACTGTAGATGTGCTTATTGCCGTGAATATTTCGTATATTGTGTCTACAAAATCCATTTGCAAGATAATTTAGTGTGAATGAGTTGTTTGAAGGAAAGCAAGAGCCTTCTCAAGAAGAGATGAGGAGATAATCCTATTATTCAACAATTGAACCAAAAGTACTTCTAAAGAAATCTAATCATCATTGAAGACTCCTTTGTTCCATGAATATCAATAGATTCCTAGTTCTAAACGATTGTAGATGTGGTTGTTGCCATGAATGTTTCGCATGTTTTGCCCACAAAAGCCATTTGCAAGATAATTTAGTGTGAATGAGTTGTTCTAAGGAAAGCAGGAGCCTTCTCAAGAAGAAATGGCAAGAGAATCCTATTATTCAAGAATTGAACCAAAAGCACTTGTAAATAAATCTAATCATCATTAAAGACTCCTTTGTTCCCTGAAACTTAGTGGATTCCTACTTCCAAATGTCTATAGATGTGCTTGTTGCCATCAATATTTTGCATGTTGCCCACAAAAGCCATTTGCAAGATAATTTAGTTTGAATGAGTTGTTCCAAGGAAAGCAGGAGCCTTGTCAAGAAGAAATGAGGAGATAATCCTATTATTCAAGAATTGAACCAACAGTACTAGTAAAGAATTCTTATCATCATTGAAGACTTTTTTGTTCCATAAAACTCAACAGATTCCTAGTTCCAAATGACTGTAGATGTGGTTGTTGCCATCAATATTTTGCATCTTGTGCCCACAAAATCCATTTGCAAGATAATTTAGTTTGAATGAATTGTTCCAAGGAAAGTAGGAGCCTTCTCAAGAAGAAATGAGCAGATAATCCTATTCTTCAAGAATTGAACCAAAAGTACTTGTAAAGAAATAATATCTTCATTGAAGACTCCTTTGTTCTATGAAACTCAACGGATTCATAGTTCCAAACGACTGTAGATGTGCTTATTGTCATCAATATTTTGCATGTTGTGCCCACAAAAGCCATTTGCAAGATAATTTAGTTTGAATGAGTTGTTTCAAGGAAAGCAGGAGCCTTCCCAAGAAGAAATAAGGAGATAATCCTATTATTCAAAAAATTGAACCAAAAGTACTTGTAAAGAAATCTAATCATCATTGAAGGCTCCTTTTTTAATGAAACTTAATGGATTCCTAGTTACAAATGACTGTAGATGTGGTTGTTGCCATCAATATTTTGCATGTTGTGCTCAAAAAAGCCATTTGCAAGATAATTTAGTTTGAATGAGTTGTTCCAAGGAAAGCAGGAGCCTTTGCAAGAAGAAATGGGTAGATAATCCTATTATTCAACAATTGAACCAAAAGTACTTGTAATGAAATCTAATCATCATTCAAGACTCCTTTGTTCCATGGTGCTCAATGGATTCCTAGTTCCAAATGTGTTAGAGGTGCTGGTTGCCAAGATTATGTTGCCTATTGTGTGCACAAAAGCCATTTTTGAGATAATTTAGTATGAATGAGTTCTTCCAAGGAAAGTTGGAGCCTTCTTTAGAAGAGATGAAGAGATATTCCTATTATTTGACAATTCATGCAAAGGTACTTGTATAGAAATCTAATCATCATTGAAGGTCGATGAAACTCAATGGATTCCTAGTTTTGAAATACTGTAGATGTGCTTGTTGCCATGAATATTTTGCATGTCGTGCCTACAAAAGCCATTTGCAAGATAATTTAGTTTGAATGAGTTGTTCCAGGGAAAGCAGGAGCGTTCTTAAGAAGAAATGAGGAGATAATCTTATTATTCAACAATTGAACCAAAAGTACTTCTAAAGAAATCTAATCATCATTAAAGACTCCTTTGTTCCATGAATATCAAAGGATTCCTAGCTCCAAATGATTGTAGATGTGGTTGTTGCCATGAATCTTTTGCATGTTTTGCCCATAAAAGCCATTTGCAAGATAATTTAGTGTGAATGAGTTGTTCCAAGGAAAGCAGGAGCCTTCCCAAGAAGAAATGAGGAGATAATGCCATTATTCAACAATTCAACCAAGAGTACATCTAAAGAAATCTAATCATCATTGAAGACTTCTTTGTTTGATGAAACTCAATGGATTCCTAGTTCCAAAAGACTATAGATGTGGTTGTTGCCATGAATATTTTGCATGTTGTGCCTACAAAAGCCATTCGCAAGATAATTTAGTTTGAATGAGTTGTTCTAAGGAAAGCAGGAGTGTTCTTAAGAAGAAATGAGGAGATAATCCTATTAATCAACAATTGAAGCAAAAGTATTTGTAAAGAAATCTAATCATCATTGAAGACTCCTTTGTTCCATGAAAATCACTAGATTCCTAGTTGCAAATGACTGTAGATGTGCTTGTTCCCATCAATATTTTGCATATTTTCCCCACAAAAGGCATTTGCAAGATAATTTAGTTTCAATGAGTTGTTCCAAGGAAAGTTGGAGTCTTCTCAAGAAGAAATGTGGGGATAATCCTATTATTCAACAATTGAACCAAAAGTACTTGTGAAGAAATCTAATCATCATTGAAGACTCCTTTCTTCCATGAAACTCAGTCGATTCCTAGTTCTAAACGACTGTAGATGTACTTGTTGCCATCAATATTTTGCATCTTTTGCACATAAAAGCCATTTGTAAGATAATTTAGTGTGAATGGGTTGTTCCAAGGAAAGCAGGAGCCTTCCTAAGAAGAAATGAGGAGATAACGCCATTATTCAACAATTGAACCAAGAGTACATGTAAAGAAATCTAATCATCATTGAAGACTCCCTTGTTCCATAAAACTCAATGGATTCCTATTTCCAAATGACTGTAGATGTGCTTGTTTTCAAGATTATTTTGCATATTGTGCCCACAAAAGCCATTTGCAAGATAATTTAGTTCGAATGAGTTGTTGCAAGGAAAGCAGGAGCCTTCTCAAGAAGAAATGAGGAGATAATCCTATTATTCAACAATTGAACCAAAAGTACTTGTAAAGAAATCTAATTATCATTGAAGACTCCTTTGTTCTGTGAAACTCAGTGGATTCCTAGTTCCAAATGTCTATAGATGTGCTTGTTGCCATCAATATTTTGCATGTTGTGCCCATAAAAGCGATTTGCAAGGTAATTTAGTTTGAATGAGTTGTTCCAAGGAAAGCAGGAGCCTTGTCAAGAAGAAATAAGGAGATAATCCTATTATTCAAGAACTGAAGCAACAGTAGTTGTAAAGAAATCTTATCATCATTGAAGACTCCTTTGTTCCATGAAACTCAACGGATTCCTAGGTCCAAACAACTGTAGATGTGGTTGTTGCCATCAATATTTTGCATGTTGTGCCCATAAAATCCATTTGCAAGATAATTTAGTTTAAATGAGGTTTTCCAAGGAAAGGAGGAGCCTTCTTAAGAAGAAATGAGGAGATAATCCTATTATTCAAGAATTAAACCAAAAGTACTTGTAAAGAAATCTAATCATCATTGAAGACTCCTTTTTTAATGAAACTTAATGGATTCCTAGTTGCAAATAACTGTAGATGTGCTTGTTTCCATCAATATTTTGCATGTTGTGCCCAAAAAAGCCATTTGCAAGATAATTTAGTTTGAATGAGTTGTTCCAAGGAAAGTAGGAGCCTTCCCAAGAAGAAATGGGTAGATTATCCAATTATTCAATAATTGAACCAAAAGTACTTGTAATGAAATCTAATCATCATTGAAGACTCCTTTGTTCCATGGTACTCAAAGGATTCTTAGATCCAAATGAGTGTAGAGGTGCTGGTTGCCAAGATTATGTTGCCTATTGTGTGCACAGAAGCCATTTTCGACATAATTTAGTGTGAATGAGTTCTTCCAAGGAAAGCTGGAGCCTTCTTTAAAAGAGATGAAGAGATATTCCTAATATTTGACAATTCATGCAAAGGTACTTGTAAAGAAAACCAATCATCATTAAAGACTTCTTTGTTCCATGAAACTCAATGGATTCCTAGTTCCAAAAGATTGTAGTTGTGCTTGTTGCGATGACTATTTTGCATGTTGTGGCTACAAAAGCCATTAGCAAGATAATTTAGTTTGAATGAGTTGTTCCAAGGAAAGCAGGAGCATTCTCAAGAAGAAATGAGGAGATAATTGTATTATTCAACAATTGAACCAAATGTACTTGTAAAGAGATCTAATCATCATTAAAGACTCCTTTGTTCCATGAAAATCAATGGATTCCTAGTTGCAAACGACTGTAGATGTGCTTGTTCCCATCAATATTTTGCATATTTTCCCCACAAAAGGCATTTGCAACATAATTTAGTTTGAATGAGTTGTTCCAAGGAAAGTAGGAGCCTTCTCAAGAAGAAATGCGGAGATAATCCTATTATTCAACAATTGAACCAAAAGTACTTGTGAAGAAATCTAATCATCATTGAAGACTCCTTTCTTCCATGAAACTCAGACAATTCCTAGTTCCGAATGACTGTAGATGTGCTTGTTGCCATCAATATTTTGCATCTTTTACCCACAAAAGCCATTTGCAAGATAATTTAGTGTGAATGAGTAGTTCCAAGGAAAGCAGGAGCCTTCCTAAGAAGAAATGAGGAGATAATGCCATTATTCAACAATTGAACCAAGAGTACATGTAAAGAAATCTAATCATCATTGAAGACTCCTTTGTTCCATCAAACTCAATGGATTCCTATTTCCAAACGACTGTAGATGTGCTTGTCATTAGGATTATTTTGCATATTGTGCCCATAAAAGCCATTTGTAAAATAATTTAGTTTCAATGAGTTGTTGCAAGGAAAGTAGGAGCTTTCTCAAGAAGAAATATGGAGATAATCCTATTATTCAACAATTGAACCAAAAGTACTTGTAAAGAAATCTAATCATCATTAAAGACTCCTTTGTTCCATGAAACTCAGTGGATTCCTATTTCTAAATGTCTGTAGATGTGTTTGTTGCCATCAATATTTTGCATGTTGTGCCCACAAGAGTCGTTTGCAAGATAATTTAGTTTGAATGAGTTGTTCCAAGGAAAGCAAGAGCCTTGTCAAGAAGAAATGAGGAGATAATCCTATTATTCAAGAATTGAAGCAACAGTACTTGTAAAAAAATCTTATCATCATTGAAGACTCCTTTGTTCCATTAAACTCAATGGATTCCTAGTTCTAAACGACTGTAGATGTGGTTGTTGCCATCAATATTTTGCATGTTGTGCCCACAAAAGCCATTTGCAAGATAATTTAGTTTGAATGAGGTGTTCCAAGGAAAGCAGGAGACTTCTCAAGAAGAAACGACGAGATAATCCTATTATTTAAGAATTGAACCAAAAGTAATTCTAAAGAAATCTTATGATCATTGAAGACTCCCTTGTTCCATGAAACTTAACGGATTCCTAGTTCCAAATGATTGTAGATGTGGCTGTTGCCATCAATATTTTGCATGTTGTGCCCAGAAAAGCCATTTGCAAGATAATTTAGTTTGAATGAGATGTTCCAAGGATAGTAGGAGCGTTCTCAAGAAGAAATGGGGAGATAATTCTATTATTCAACAATTGCACCAAAAGTACTTGTAAAGAAAACTAATCATCATTGAAGACTCCATTGTTCCATGAAACTCAAGGGATTCCTAGTACCAAATGACTGTAGATGTGCTTGTTGCCATCAATATTTTGCATGTTGTGCCCACAAAAGCCATTAGAAAGATAATTTAGTGCAAATGAGTTGTTCCAAGGAAAGCAGGAGCCTTCCCAAGAAGAAATAAGGAGATAATCCTATTATTCAACAATTGAACCAAAAGTGCTTGTAAAGAAATCTAATTGTCATTGAAGACTCCTTTCTTCAATGAAACTCAATGGATTCTTAGTTTTGAACTACTGTTGATGTACTTGTTGCCATGAATATTTTGCTTGTTGTGCCCACAAAAGCCATTTACAAGATAATTTAGTTTGAATGAATTGTTCCAAGGAAAGCAGAGCCTTCTCAAGAAGAAATGGGGGAGATAATCGTATTATTCAACAATTGAACCAAAAGTACTTGTAAATAAATTTAATCATCATTGAAGACTCCCTTGTTCCAAGACACTCAGTGGATTACTAGTTCCAAAAGACTGTAGATGTGCTTGTTGCCATCAATATTTTGCATGTTCTGCCCAGAAAAGCCATTTGCAGGATGATTTAGTTTGAATGAGTTTTTCCAAGGAAAGCAGGTGCCTTTTCAAGAAGAAATGAGGAGATAATCCTATTATTCAACAATTAAACCTAAAGTACTTGTAAAGAAATCTTATCATCGTTGAAGACTCCTTTGTTCCATGAATATCAATGGATTCCTAGTTCCAAAAGATTGTAGATGAGCTTGTTGCCATCAATATTTTGCATGTTATGCCCATAAAAGCCATTTGGACGATAATTTAGTTTGAATGTGTTTTTCCAATGAAAGTAGGAGCCTTTTCAAGAAGAAATGAGGAGATAATCCTATTATTCAACAATTGAATAAAAAGTACTTGTAAAGAAAATTAATCGTCATTGAAGACTCCTTTGTTCCATGAAACTCAATGGATTCCTAGTTCCAAACTACTATAGATGTGCTTGTTGCCATCAATATTTTCCATATTGTGCCCACAAAAGCCATTTGCAAGATAATTTAGTTTGAATGAGTTGTTCCAAGGAAAGCAGGAGACTTCTCAAGAAGGAATGACGAGATAATCCTATTATTCAAGAATTGAACCCAAAGTACATCTAAGGAAATCTTATGATCATTGAAGACTCCCTTGTTCCATGAAACTTAATGGATTCCTAGTTCCAAATGACTGTAGATGTGGCTGTTGCCATCAATATTTTGCATGTTGTGCCCAGAAAAGCCATTTGCAAGATAATTTAGTTTGAATGAGATGTTCCAAGGAAAGTAGGAGTGTTCTCAAGAAGAAATGGGGAGATAATTCTATTATTCAACAATTGCACCAAAAGTACTTGTAAAGAAAACTAATCATCATTGAAAACTCCATTATTCCATGAAACTCGATGGATTCCTAGTTCCAAATGACTATAGATGTGCTTGTTGCCATCAATATTTTGCATGTTATGCCCATAAAAGCCATTTGGATGATAATTTAGTTTGAATGTGTTTTTCCAACGAAAGTAGGAGCATTCTCAAGAAGAAATAGGGAGATAATTCTATTATTCAACAATTGCAACAAAAGTACTTGTAAAGAAAACTAATCATCATTGAAGACTCCATTGTTCCATGAAACTCAATGGATTCCTAGTTCCAAATGACTGTAGATGTGCTTGTTGCCATCAATATTTTGCATGTTATACCCACAAAAGCCATTTGGATGATAATTTAGTTTAAATTCTGTTTTCCAATGAAAGCAGGAGCCTTTTCAAGAAGAAATGAGGAGATAATCCTATTATTCAACAATTGCACCAAAAGTACTTGTAAAGAAAACTAATCATCATTGAAGACTCCCTTGTTCCATGAAACTCAATGGATTCCTAGTTCCAAGTGACTCTAGATGTGCTTGTTGCCATCAATATTTTCCATGTTGTGCCCACAAAAGCCATTTGCAAGATAATTTAGTTTGAATGAATTGTTCCAAGGAAAGTAGGAGGCTTCTCAAGAAGAAATGGGGAGATAATCCTATTATTCAACAATTGAACCAAAAGTACTTGCAAAGAAATTTAGTCATCATTGAAGACTCCTTTGTTCCAAGACACTCAGTGGATTCCTAGTTCCAAACAACTGTAGATATGCTTGTTACCATCAATATTTTGCATGTTGTGCCCAGAAAAGCCATTTGCAAGATGATTTAGTTTGAATGAGTTGTTCCAAGGAAAGCAGGAGCCTTCCCAAGGAGAAATGAGGAGATAATCCCATTATTCAACAATTGAACCAAGAGTACTTGTAAAGAAATCTAATCATCATTGATGACTCCTTTGTTCAATGACAATCAATGGATTCCTAGTTCCAAATGACGGTAGATGTGCTTGTTCCCATCAATATTTTACATGTTTTCCCCACAAAAGGCATTTGCAAGATAATTTAGTTTGAATGAGTTGTTACAAGGAAAGTAGGAGCCTTCTCAAGAAGAAAAAGGGAGATAATCCTATTATTCAATAATTGAACCAAAAGTATTTGTGAAGAAATCTAATCATCATTGAAGTCTCCTTTCTTCCATGAAACTCAGTGGATTCCTAGTTCCAAACAACTGTAGATGTGCTTGTTGACATCAATATTTTGCATCTTTTGCCCACAAAAGCCATTTGCAAGATAATTTAGTTCGAATGAGTTGTTCAAAGGAAAGCAAGAGCCTTGCCAAGAAGAAATGAAGAAATAATCCTATTATTCAACAATTGAACCAAAAGTACTTGTAAAGAAATCTAATCGTTATTGAAGACTCCTTTGTTCCATGAAACTCAATGGATTCCTAGTTGCACATAACTGTAGATGTGCTTCTTGCCATCAATATTTTGCATGTTGTGCCCACAAAAGCCATTTGCAAGATAATTTAGTTTGAATGAATTCTTCTAAGGAAAGCAGGAGCCTTCTCAAGAAGAAATAGGGAGATAATCCTATTATTCAACAATTGAACCAAAGGTGCTTGTAAAGAAATCTAATTGTCATTGAAGACTCCTTTGTTCCATGAAACTCAATGGATTTCTAGTTCTAAATGACTATAGATGTGCTTATTGCCATCAATATTTTGCATGTTGTGCCCACAAAAGCCATTTGCAAGATAATTTAGTGTGAATGAGTCGTTCATGGGGAGATAATCGCATTATTCAACAATTGAACCAAAAGTACTTGTAAAGAAATCTAATCATCATTGAAGACTCCTTTGTTCCATGAAAATCAATGGATTTCTTGTTCCAATTGACTATAGATGTGCTTGTTGCAATCAATATTTTGCATGTTATGCCCACAAAAGCGATTTGCAAGATAATTTAGTTTAAATGAGTTGTTCCTAGGAAAGCAAGAGCGTTCTCAAGAAGAAATAGGGAGAAAATCCTATTATTCAACAATTGAACCAAAAGTGCTTGTAAAGAAATCTAATTGTCCTCGAATACTCCTTTGTTCCATGAAACTCAATGGATTACTAGTTCCAAAGGACTGTAGATGTGCTTGTTGCCACGAATATTTCACATGTTGTGCCCATAAACTCCATTTGCAAGATAATTTAGTGTGAATGAGTTCTTCTGAGGAAAGCTGGAGCCTTCCTAAGAAGAAGTAAGGAGATAACCCTATTATTGAACAATTAAACCAAAAGTACTTATAAAGAAATCTTATCATCATTGAAGACTCTTTTGTTCCATCAAACTTAATGGATTCCTAGTTCTGAACTACTGTAGATGTGCTTGTTCCTATCAATATTTTGCATGTTGTGCCCACAAAAGCCATTTGCAAGATAATTTAGTTTGAATGAGCTTTTCTAAGGAAAGTAGGAGCCTTCTCAAGAAGAAATAAGGAGATAATCCTATTATTCAACAATTGAACCAAAAGTACTTGTAAAGAAATCTAATCGTCATTGAAGGCTCCTTTGTTCCATGAAACTCAACGGATTCCTAGTTCCAAACTATTGTAGATGTGCTTGTTCCGATCAATATTTTGCATGTTGTGCCCATAAAAACCATTTGAAAGATAATTTAGTGTGAATGAGTTGTTTGAAGGAAAGCAAGAGCCTTTCCAAGAAGAAATGACGAGATAATCCCATTATTCAAAAATTGAAGGAAAAGTACCTCTGAAGAAATCCAATCATCTTTGAAGACTCCTTTGTTCAATTAAACTCAATGGATTCCTAGTTCCAAAGGACTGTAAATGTGCTTGTTGCCATCAACATTGCACATGTTTTGACCACAAAATCCATTTGTAGGATAATTTAGTATGGTTGAGTTTTTCCGAGGAAATCTAAAGCCTTCTCAAGAAAAAATAGGGAGATAATCCTATTATTCAACAATTGAACCAAAAGTTCTTGTAAAGAAATCTAATCATCATTGGAGACTCCTTTGTACCATGAAACTCAATGGATTCCTAGTACCAAATGACTGTAGATGTGCTTGTTGCCATCAACATTGTGCACGCTGTGCCCACAATAGCCATTTGCTAGATAATTTAGTGTGAATGAGTTTTTCCAAGGAAAGCAGGAGCCTTCTCAAGAAGAAATGAGGAGATTATCCTATTATTCAACAATTGAACCAAAGTACTTGTAAAAAAATCTAATCATTGTTGAAGACTCCTTTCTTCCATTAAACTCAATGGATTCCTAGTTCCAAACGACTGTAGATGTGCTTGTTGCCATCAACATTGTGCATGTTGTGCCCACAAAAGCCATTTGCAAGGTAATTTAGTGTGAATGAGTTTTTCAAAGGAAAGCTGGAGCCTTCTCAAGAAGAAATGGGAAGAAAATCCTTGCATTCAACAATTGAACCAAAAGTTCTTGTAAACAAATCTAATCATCATTGACGACTTCTTCATTCCATAAGACTCAATGGATTCCTAGTTCCAAACAACAATAGACGTGCTTATTGCCATCAACATTATGGACATTGTGCCCATAATAGCCATTTGCAAGATAATTTAGTGTGAATGATTTGTTCCAAGGAATGTATGAGCCTTCTCAAGAGGAAATGAAAAGATATGCCTATTATTCCATAATTGAACCAAAGGTACTTGTAATAAAATCTAATCATCATTGAACACTCCTCTGTTCCATGGTACTCAATGAATTCTTAGTTCCAAATCACTGTAGATGTGCTTGTTCCCATGAATATAGTTCCTTTTGGATGCAAACAAGCTATTTTCAAGATCATTAACCGTGAATGAGTTATTGCAACAAAAGGTGGAGCGTTGTTATGAATAAATTGGGAGATGAACTCATTATTAAGTAATTGTATCGAAAATACTTGTAAGAAATGCTAAACATTATCCAAGACACCTTGTTAAATGAAATTCAATGCATTCCTAGTCGCAGGGGAGTATAGATGTGCTAGTTTCCATGAATATAGTTCATTTTGGGCACAAACATGCTATTTTCAAGATCATTAAGTGTGAATGAGTTGTAGCAACATAAGGTGGAGCATTATTAGGAATAAATGGGGAGACGACCCTATTATTCAGTAATTATAACGAAAAGACTTGTGAGTAATGCTAGTCATTATCCAAGACACCTTTTTGAAAGAAATTCGATGCATTCCTAGTTGCAAGGGAGTATAGATGTGCTAGTTTCCATGAATATAATCCGTTTTGTGCCCAAACATGCTATTTTCACGATCATTAATTGTGAATGAGTTGTTACAACATAAAGTGGGGCATTGTTAGGAATAAATGGGGAGACAGTCTCATTATTCAGTATTTATAACGAAAATACTTGTAAGAAATACTAGTCATCATCTAAGACACCTTGTTGCAAGAAATTCAATCCATTCCTAGTTGCAAGGGAGTATAGATGTGCTTGCTTCCATCAATATATTCCTTTTGTGCGCAAACAAGCTATTTTCAAGATCATTAACTATGAATGAGTTGTTGCAACAAAAGGTGGAGCTTTGTTAGGAATAAATTGGGAGACAGTCTCATTATCCAAGACACCTTGTTGAAAGAAATTCAATGCATTCGTAGTTGCAAGAGAGTATAGATATGGTTCTTTCCATGAATATTGTTCCTTTTGTGAACAAAAAAGCTATTTTCAAGATTATTAAGTGTGAATGGGTTGCTGCAACAAAAGGTGGAGCATTGTTAGGAATAAATTGGGAGACAGTCTCACTATTTAGCAACTATAAAAAAAATACTTGTAGCAAATGCAAATGATCAGCCAAGAAACCTTGTTGAATGAAATTCAATGCATTTCTTGTTGCAAGGGATTATAGATCTGCTTGTTTCCATGAATATAGTTCCCTTGGTGTGCAAACAAGCTATTTTCAAGATCATTAAGTGTGAATGAGTTGTTGCAACAAAAGGTGGAGCATTGTTAGGAATAAATAGGGAGACAGTCTCATTATTCATTAATTATAACCAAAATACTTATTAGTAATGCTACTTATCATCCAAGACACCTCATTAAATGAAATTTAATGCATTCCTTGTAGCATGGTAGTATAGATGTGCTTGTTTCCATGAATATAGTTCATTTGTACGCAAACAAACTATTTTCAAGATCATTAAGTGTGAATGAGGTGTTGCAACAAAAGGTGGAGCATTGTTAGGAATAAATTGGGAGATAGTCTCATTATTCAGCAATTGTAACAAAAATACTTGTAAGAAATGCTAATGATCATCCAAGAAATATTGTTGAATGAAATTCAAAGCATTTCTTGTCGCAAGGGAGTATAGATGTGCTTATTTCCATGAATATAGTTCCTTTAGTGTGCAAACAAGCTATTTTCAAGATCATTAAGTGTGAATGAGGTGTTGCAAGAAAAGGTGGAGTATTATAAGGAATAAATTGGGAGACGGTCTCATTATTCATTAATTCTAACCAAAATACTTATTAGTAATGCCAGTCATCATCCAAGACACCTCATTGAACAAAATTCAAAGCATTCCTAGTTTCAAGGCACTATAGATGTGCTTTTTTCCACGAATATAATCCATTTTGGGTGCAAACAAGCTATTTTTAAGATCATAAAGTGTGAATGAGGTGTTGCAAGAAAAGGTGGAGAATTGTTAGGAATAAATTGGGAGATAGTTTCATTATTCAGCGACTGTAACAAAAATACTTGTAGGAAATGCTAATGATCATCCGAGAAACCTTGTTTAATGAAATTCAATTCATTTCTTGTTGCAAGGGAGTATAGATGTGTTTGTTTCCATGAATATAGCTCCTTCGGTGTGCAAACCAGCTATTTTCAAGATCATTAAGTGTGAATGAGGCCTTGCAAGAAAAGGTGGAGCATTGTTAGGAATAAATTGGGAGACAGTATCATTATTCAGCAACGGTAACAAAAATACTTGTAGGAAATGCTAATGATCATCCAAGAAACCTTGTTGAATGAAATTCAATGCTTTTATTGTCGCAAGGGAGTATAGATGTGCCTGTTTTGCATGACTATAGTTCCTTTGGTGCGCAAACAAGCTATTTTCAAGATCATTAAGTGTGAATGAGGTGTTGGAACAAAAGGTGGAGCATTGTTAGGAATAAATTGGGAGACAGTCTCATTATTCCACAACTGTAACAAAAATACTTGTAGGAAATGTTAATGATCATCCTAGAAACCTTGTTGAACAAAATTAAATGCATTTCTTGTTGCAAGGGAGTACAGATGTGCTTGTTTCCAAGAATATAGTTCCTTTGGTGCACAAACAAGCTATTTTCAAGATCATTAAGTGTGAATGAGGTGCAGCAACAAAAGGTGGAGTATTGTTAGGAATAAATTGGGAGACAGTCTCATTCTTCAGCAACTGGAACAAAAATACTTGTCGCAAATGCTAATGATCATCCAAGAAACCTTGTTGAATGGAATTGAATGCATTTCTTATTGCAAGGGAGTATAGATGTGGTTGTTTCCACGAATATAGTTCCTTTGATGTGTAAACAAGCTATTTTCAAGATCATTAAGTGTGAATGAGGTGTTGCAAGAAACGTTAGAGCATTGTTAGGAATAAATTGGGAGACAGTCTCATTATTAAGCAACTGTAACAAAAATAGTCGTAGGAAATGCTAATGATCATCCAAGAAACCTTGCTGAATGAAATTCAATGCATTTCTTATTGCAAGGGAGTATAGATGTGCTTGTTTCCATGAATATGGCTCATTTGTGCGCAAACAAGCTATTTTCAAGATCATTAACTGTGAATGAGGTGTTGCAGCAAAAGGTGGAGCATTGTAAGGAATAAATTGGGAGGCAGTCTCATTATTTGGCAACTGTAACAAAAATACTTGTAGGAAACGCTAATGATCATTCAAGAAACCGTGTTGAATGAAATTAAATGCATTTCTTGTTGCAAGGGAGTATAGATGTGCTTGTTTCCATGAATATAGTACCTTTGGTGCGCAAACAAGCAATTTTCAAGATCATTAACTGTGAATGAGGTGTTGGAACAAAAGGTGGAGCATTGTTAGGAATAAATTGGGAGACAGTCTCATTATTCCACAACTGTAACAAAAATACTTGTAGGAAATGTTAATGATCATCCTAGAAACCTTGTTGAACAAAATTAAATGCATTTCTTGTTGCAAGGGAGTATAGATGTGCTTGTTTCCAAGAATATAGTTCCTTTGGTGCACAAACAAGCTATTTTCAAGATGATTAAGCGTGAATGAGGTGTTGCAAGAAAAGGTCGAGCATTGTTAGGAATAAATTGGGAGATAGTCTCATTATTCAGCAATTGTAACAAAAATACTTGTAGCAAATGCTAATGATCATTCAGGAACCCTTGTTGAATGAAATTCAATGCCTTTCTTGTTGTAAGGGAGTATAGATGTGCTTGTTTCCATGAATATAGTTCCTTTGATGTGTAAACAAGCTATTTTCAAGATCATTAAGTGTGAATGAGGTGTTGCAAGAAACGTTAGAGCATTGTTAGGAATAAATTGGGAGACAGTCTCATTATTAAGCAACTGTAACAAAAATACTCGTAGGAAATGCTAATGATCATCCAAGAAACCTTGCTGAATGAAATGCAATGCATTTCTTATTGCAAGGGAGTATAGATGTGCTTGTTTCCATGAATATGGCTCATTTGTGCGCAAACAAGCTATTTTCAAGATCATTAACTGTGAATGAGGTGTTGCAGCAAAAGGTGGAGCATTGTAAGGAATAAATTGGGAGGCAGTCTCATTATTCGGCAACTGTAACAAAAATACATGTAGGAAACGCTAATGATCATTCAAGAAACCGTGTTGAATGAAATTAAATGCATTTCTTGTTGCAAGGGAGTATAGATGTGCTTGTTTCCATGAATATAGTACCTTTGGTGCGCAAACAAGCAATTTTCAAGATCATTAACTGTGAATGAGGTGTTGGAACAAAAGGTGGAGCATTGTTAGGAATAAATTGGGAGACAATCTCATTTTTCCACAATTGTAACAAAAATACTTGTAGGAAATGCTAATGATCATCCTAGAAACCTTGCTGAATGAAATTAAATGCATTTCTTGTTGCCAGGGAGTGTAGGTGTGCTTGTTTCCATGAATATAGTTCCTTTGGTGCAAAAAGAAGCTATTTTCAAGATCAATAAGTGTGAATGAGTTGTTGCAACAAAATTTAGAGCATTGTTAGGAATAAATAGGGAGACAGTCTCATTGTTGATTACTTATAACCAAAATACATATTAGTAATGCTCTTCAACATCCAAGACACCTCAATGAACGAAATTCAATGCATTCCTTGTTGCATGGTAGTATAGATGTGCTTGTTTCCATGAATATAGTTTAGTTGTGTGCAAACAAGCTATTTTCAAGATCATTAAGTGTGAATGAGTTGTTGCAACAAAAGGTGGAGCATTGTTAGGAATAAATTGGGAGACAGACTCATTATTCATTAATTATAACCAAAATACTTGTTAGTAACCCTAGTCATCATCCAGGACAGGTCATTGAATGAAATTCAATGCAGTCCTTCTTGCATGGTAGTATGGATGTGCTTGTTTCCAAGAATATAGCTCATTTGGGTGCAAACAAGCTATTTTGAAGATCATTAAATGTGAATGAGATGCTGCAAGAAAAGGTGGAGCATTGTTAGGAATAAATTGCAAGACAGTCTCAATATTCAACAACTGTAACATAAATACTTGTAGGAAATGCTAATGATCATTCAAGAAACCATGTTGAAAGAAATTCAATGCATTTCTTGTGGCAAGGGAGTATAGATGTGATTGTTTCCATGAATATAGTTCCTTTCGTGTGCAAACAAGCAATTTTGAAGATCATTAAGTGTGAATGAGTTATTGCAACAAAAGGTGGAGCATTGTTAGGAATAAATTGGGAGACAGTCTCATTATTCAGCAATTGTAACAAAAATACTTGTAGGAAATGCTAATGATCATTCAAGAAACCTTGTTGAATGAAATTCAATGCATTTCTTGTTGCAAAGGAGTATAGATGTGCTTGTTTCCATGAATGTTGTTCCATTGGTGCACAAAGAAGCTATTTTTAAGATCATTAAGTGTGAATGAGGTATTGCAACGAAAGGTGGAGCATTGTTAGGAATAAATTGGGAGACATTCTCATTATTCAACAATTGTAACAAAAATACTTGTAGGAAATGCTAATGATCATTCAAGAAACCATGCTGAATGAAATTCAATGCATTTCTTGTGGCAAGGGTGTATAGATGTGCTTGTTTCCATGAATATAGTTCCTTTGGTGCGCAAATAAGCTATTTTTAAGATCATTAAGTGTGAATGAGGTGTTGCAACAAAATTTAGAGCATTGTTAGGAATAAATAGGGAGACAGTCTCATTGTTGATTACTTATAACCAAAATACATATTAGTAATGCTCTTCAACATCCAAGACACCTCAATGAACGAAATTCAATGCATTCCTTGTTGCATGGTAGTATAGATGTGCTTGTTTCCATGAATATAGTTTAGTTGTGTGCAAACAAGCTATTTTCAAGATCATTAAGTGTGAATGAGTTGTTGCAACAAAAGGTGGAGCATTGTTAGGAATAAATTGGGAGACAGACTCATTATTCATTAATTATAACCAAAATACTTGTTAGTAACCCTAGTCATCATCCAGGACAGGTCATTGAATGAAATTCAATGCAGTCCTTCTTGCATGGTAGTATGGATGTGCTTGTTTCCAAGAATATAGCTCATTTGGGTGCAAACAAGCTATTTTGAAGATCATTAAATGTGAATGAGATGCTGCAAGAAAAGGTGGAGCATTGTTAGGAATAAATTGCAAGACAGTCTCAATATTCAACAACTGTAACATAAATACTTGTAGGAAATGCTAATGATCATTCAAGAAACCATGTTGAAAGAAATTCAATGCATTTCTTGTGGCAAGGGAGTATAGATGTGATTGTTTCCATGAATATAGTTCCTTTCGTGTGCAAACAAGCAATTTTGAAGATCATTAAGTGTGAATGAGTTATTGCAACAAAAGGTGGAGCATTGTTAGGAATAAATTGGGAGACAGTCTCATTATTCAGCAATTGTAACAAAAATACTTGTAGGAAATGCTAATGATCATTCAAGAAACCTTGTTGAATGAAATTCAATGCATTTCTTGTTGCAAAGGAGTATAGATGTGCTTGTTTCCATGAATGTTGTTCCATTGGTGCACAAAGAAGCTATTTTTAAGATCATTAAGTGTGAATGAGGTATTGCAACGAAAGGTGGAGCATTGTTAGGAATAAATTGGGAGACATTCTCATTATTCAACAATTGTAACAAAAATACTTGTAGGAAATGCTAATGATCATTCAAGAAACCATGCTGAATGAAATTCAATGCATTTCTTGTGGCAAGGGTGTATAGATGTGCTTGTTTCCATGAATATAGTTCCTTTGGTGCGCAAATAAGCTATTTTTAAGATCATTAAGTGTGAATGAGGTGTTGCAACAAAAGGTGGAGCATTGTGAGGAATAAATTGGGAGACAATCTCATTATTCAGCAACTGTAACAAAAATACTTGTAGGAAATGCTAATGATCATCCAAAAAACCTTGTTGAATGAAAATCAATGCATTTCTTGTTGCAAGTGAGTATAGATGTGCTTGTTTCCATGAATGTTGTTCCATTGGTGCACAAAGAAGCTATTTTTAAGATCATTAAGTGTGAATGAGGTGTTGCAACGAAAGGTGGAGCATTGTTAGGAATAAATTGGGAGACATTCTCATTATTCAACAATTGTAACAAAAATACTTGTAGGAAATGCTGATGATCATTCAAGAAACCATGTTGAATGAAATTCAATGCATTTCTTGTGGCAAGGGAGTATAGATGTGCTTGTTTCCATGACTATAGTTCCTTTGGTGCGCAAACAAGCAATTTTGAAGATCATTAAGTGTGAATGAGTTGTTGCAACAAAAGGTGGAGCGTTGTTAGGAATAAATTGGGAGACAGTCTCATTATTCAGCAATTGTAACAAAAATACTTGTAGGAAATGCTAATGATCATTCAAGAAACCATGTTGAATGAAATTCAATGCATTTCTTGTGGCAAGGGTGTATAGATGTGCTTGTTTCCATGAATATAGTTCCTTTGGTGCGCAAACAAGCAATTTTGAAGATTATTAAGTGTGAATGAGTTGTTGCAACGAAAGGTGGAGCATTGTTAGGAATAAATTGGGAGACAGTCTCATTATTCAGCAATTGTAACAAAATTCTTGTAGGAAATGCTAATGATCATTCAAGAAACCTTGTTGAATGAAATTCAATGCATTTCTTGTTTCAAGGGAGTATAGATGTGCTTGTTTCCATGAATATAGTTCCTTTGGTGCGCAAACAAGCTATTTTTAAGATCATTAAGTGTGAATGAGGTGTTGCAACAAAAGGTGGAGCATTGTTAGGAATAAATTGGGAGACAGTCTCATTATTCAGCAACTGTAACAAAAATACTTGTAGGAAATGCTAATGATCATCCAACAAACCTTATTGAATGAAAATCAATGCATTTCTTGTTGCAAGTGAGTATAGATGTGCTTGTTTCCATGAATGTTGTTCCATTGGTGCACAAAGAAGCTATTTTTAAGATCATTAAGTGTGAATGAGGTGTTGCAACGAAAGGTGGAGCATTGTTAGGAATAAATTGGGAGACATTCTCATTATTCAACAATTGTAACAAAAATACTTGTAGGAAATGCTGATGATCATTCAAGAAACCATGTTGAATGAAATTCAATGCATTTCTTGTGGCAAGGGAGTATAGATGTGCTTGTTTCCATGACTATAGTTCCTTTGGTGCGCAAACAAGCAATTTTGAAGATCATTAAGTGTGAATGAGTTGTTGCAACAAAAGGTGGAGCATTGTTAGGAATAAATTGGGAGACAGTCTCATTATTCAGCAATTGTAACAAAAATACTTGTAGGAAATGCTAATGATCATTCAAGAAACCATGTTGAATGAAATTCAATGCATTTCTTGTGGCAAGGGTGTATAGATGTGCTTGTTTCCATGAATATAGTTCCTTTGGTGCGCAAACAAGCAATTTTGAAGATTATTAAGTGTGAATGAGTTGTTGCAACGAAAGGTGGAGCATTGTTAGGAATAAATTGGGAGACAGTGTCATTATTCAGCAATTGTAACAAAAATGCTTGTAGGAAATGCTAATGATCATTCAAGAAACCATGTTGAATGAAATTCAATGCATTTCTTGTGGCAAGGGAGTATAGATGTGCTTGTTTCCATGAATATAGTTCCTTTGGTGCGCAAACAAGCAATTTTGAAGATCATTAAGTGTGAATGAGTTGTTGCAACCAAAGGTGGAGCATTGTTAGGAATAAATTGGGAGACAGTCTCATTATTCAGCAATTGTAACAAAAATACTTGTAGGAAATGCTAATGATCATTCAAGAAACCTTGTTGAATGAAATTCAATGCATTTCTTGTGGCAAGGAAGTATAGATGTGCTTGTTTCCATGAATATAGTTCCTTTGGTGCGCAAACAAGCAATTTTGAAGATCATTAAGTGTGAATGAGTTGTTGCAACAAAAGGTGGAGCATTGTTAGGAATAAATTGGGAGACAGTCTCATTATTCAGCAATTGTAACAAAAATACTTGTAGGAAATGCTAATGATCATTCAAGAAACCTTGTTGAATGAAATTCGATGCATTTCTTGTTGCAAAGGAGTATAGATGTGCTTGTTTCCATGAATATTGTTCCATTGGTGCACAAAGAAGCTATTTTTAAGATCATAAAGTGTGAATGGGGTGTTGCAATGAAAGGTGGAGCATTGTTAGGAATAAATTGGGAGACATTCTCATTATTCAACAATTGTAACAAAAATACTTGTAGGAAATGCTAATGATCATTCAAGAAACCATGTTGAATGAAATTCAATGCATTTCTTGTGGCAAGGGTGTATAGATGTGCTTGTTTCCATGAATATAGTTCCTTTGGTGCGCAAATAAGCTATTTTTAAGATCATTAAGTGTGAATGAGGTGTTGCAACAAAAGGTGGAGCATTGTGAGGAATAAATTGGGAGACAATCTCATTATTCAGCAACTGTAACAAAAATACTTGTAGGAAATGCTAATGATCATCCAAAAAACCTTGTTGAATGAAAATCAATGCATTTCTTGTTGCAAGTGAGTATAGATGTGCTTGTTTCCATGAATGTTGTTCCATTGGTGCACAAAGAAGCTATTTTGACGATCATTAAGTGTGAATGAGGTGTTGCAACAAAAGGTGGAGCATTGTTAGGAATAAATTGGGAGTCATTCTCATTATTCAACAATTGTAACAAAAATACTTGTAGGAAATGCTAATGATCATTCAAGAGACCTTGTTGAATGAAATTCAATGCATTTCTTGTTTCAAGGGAGTATAGATGTGCTTGTTTCCATGAATATAGTTCCTTTGGTGCGCAAACAAGCTATTTTTAAGATCATTAAGTGTGAATGAGGTGTTGCAACAAAAGGTGGAGCATTGTTAGGAATAAATTGGGAGACAGTCTCATTATTCAGCAACTGTAACAAAAATACTTGTAGGAAATGCTAATGATCATCCAAAAAACCTTATTGAATGAAAATCAATGCATTTCTTGTTGCAAGTGAGTATAGATGTGCTTGTTTCCATGGATATAGTTCCTTTGATGCGCAAACAAGCTATTTTCAAGATCGTTTAGTGTGAATGAGTTGTTGCAACAAAAGGTGGGGCATTGTTAGGAATAAATAGGGAGACGGTCTCATTATTCATTAATTTTAACCAAAATACTTATTAGTAATGCTAGTCATCATCCAAGACACCTCATTGATCGACATTCAATGCATTCCTTGTTGCGAGGTAGTATAGATGTGCTTGTTTCCATGAATATAGTTCATTTATGCGCAAACAAGCTATTTTCAAAATCATTAAGTGTGAATGAGGTGTTGCGGTGGAGCATTGTTTGGAATAAATTGGGAGATAGTCTCATTATTCAGCAACTGTAGCAAAAACACTTGTCAGAAATGCTGATGATCATCCAAGAAGCCTTGTTAAAGGAAATTCAATGCATTTCTTATTGCAAGGGAGTATAGATGTGCTTGTTTCCATGAATATAGTTCCTTTGGTGCACAAACAAGCTATTTTCAAGATCATTAAGTGCGAATAAGGTGCTACAAGAAATGGTGGAGCATTGTTAGGAATAAATTGCAAGACAGGCTCATTATTCAGCAACTGTAACAAAAATACTTGTAGGAAATGCTAATGATCATTCAAGAAACCTTGTTGAATGAAATTCAATGCATTTCTTATTGCAAGGGAGTATAGATGTGGTTGTTTCCATGAATATAGTTCCTTTGGTTCGCAAACAAGCTATTTTCAAGGTCATTAAGTGTGAATGAGGTGCTGCAAGAAAAGGTGGAGCATTATTAGGAATAAATTGCGAGATAGTCTCATTATTGAGCAACTGTAACAAAAGTACTTGTAGGAAATGCTAATGATCATCCAAGAAACCTTATTGAATGAAATTCAATGCATTTCTTGTTGCAAGGGAGTATAGATGTGGTTGTTTCCATGAATATAGTTCCTTTGGTGCGTAAACAAGCTATTTTCAAGATCATTATGTGTGAATGAGGTGTTGGAGCGAAAGGTGGAGCATTGTTAGGAATAAATTGTGAGACAGTCTGATTATTCAGCAACTGTAATAAAAATACTTGTAGGAAATGCTAATGATCATCCAAGAAACCTTATTGAATGAAATTCAGTGCATTTCTTATTACAAGGGAGTATAGTTGTGCTTGTTTCCATGAATATAGTTTCTTTTGTCTTCAAACAAGCTATTTCAAGATCATTAAGTGTGAAGACTTGTTGTAAGAAAAGGTGGAGCATTCTTAGGGATAAATGAGGAGATGGTCTTATTATTCAGGAATTATAATGAAAATAGTTGTAAGAAAAACTAGTCATCTTCAAAGACACCTTGTTGAATGAAATTCAATGCTTTCCTTATTCCAAGGGAGAATAAATGTGCTTGTTTCCATGAATATAGTTCCTTTTGTGTGCAAACAAGCTATTTTCAAGATCATTAAGTGTGAATGAGTTGTTGCAACAAAACATGGAGCATTCTTAGGGATAAATAAGGAGATGGTCTTATTATTCAGTAATTATAATGAAAATACTTATAAGTAATGCTAGTCATCATCCAATACGCCTTGTTGAATGAAATTCAATGCAATTCTAGTTGCAAGGGAGTATAGATGTACTTGTTTCCATGAATATACCTCCTTTTGGGCGCAAAGAAGCTATTTTCAAGATCATTAACTGTGAATGAGTTGTTGCAACAAAAGTTGGAGCATTCTTAGGAAAATAGTTGTAAGTAATTTTAGTAATCATCCAAGACACCTTCTTGAATGAAATTCAATGCATTCCCAGTTGTAAGAGAGTACAAATGTGCTTGTTTTTTGTGAATATAGTCCCTTTTGTGCGCAAACAACCAATTTTCAAGATCATTAACTGCAAATGAGTTGTTGCAACATAAGGTGGAGTGTCGTTAGGAATAAATGGGGAGGCGGTCTCATTATTCATTAATTATAACGAAAATACTTATTAGTAATGCTTGTCATCATCCAAGACACCTTGTTGCATGAACTTTAATGCATTCCTATTTGCAAGGGAGTATAGATGTGCTTGTTTCCATGAATATAGTTCCTTTTGTGCGCAAACAAGCTATTTTCAAGATCATTAAGTGTGAATCAGTTGTTGCAACAAAAGGTGGAGCATTCTTAGGGATAAATGGGCAAACGGTCTCATTTTTCAGTAATTATAACAAAAATACTTGTAAGTAAGGCTAGCCATCATCCAAGACTCCGTATTGAATGAAATTCAATGCATTCCTAGTTGCAAGGGAGAATAGATGTGCTTGTTTCCAAGAATATATTTCCTTTTGTGCGCAAATAAGCAATTTTAAAGATCATTAATTACAAATGAGTTTTTGCCTCACAAGTTGGAGCATTGTTAGGAATAGAGGGGGAGACGGTCTCATCATTCAGTAATTCTAATGAAAATACTTGTAAGAAAAGCTAGTCATCATCCAAGACACCTTGTTGAATGAAATTCAAAGCATTCCTAGTTGCAAGGGGCAATAAATGGGCTTGTTTCCATGAATATAGTTCCTTTTGTGCGCAAACAAGCTATTTTCAAAATCATTAAGTGTGAATGAGTTGTTGCAACATAAGGTGGAAAATTGTTAGGAATAAATAGGGATATAATCTCATTACTCATTAGTTATAACGAAAATACATGTTAGAAATGCTAGTCATCCTCTGAGGCACCTTCTTAAATGAAATTCAATGCATTCCTAGTTGCGAGAAGTATAGATGTGCTTGTTTTGATGAATATAGTCTCATTATTAAGTAATTATAATGAAAATACTTATGAGAAATGCTAGTCATCATCCAAGACACCTTGTTTGAGTGAAATTTAATTTATTCCAAGTTGCAAGGGAGTATAAATGTGCTTGTTTCCTTGAATATTGTTCCTTTTTGCGCAAACAAGCTGTTTTCAAGATAATTAATTGTGAATGAGTTGTTGCAACGAAAGGTGGAGCATTGTAAGGAAGAAATTGGGAGACGCTCTCATTATTCAGTAATTATAATGAAAGAGTAATTGTAATGAAAGTACTTGTAAGAAATTCTAGTCATCTTCTAAGACACATTGTTGAATAAAATTCAATGCCTTCTTAGTTGCAAAGGGAGCATAGATGTGCTTGTTTCTATGAATATAGTTCCTTTTTGTGCGCAAACAAGCTGTTTTCAAGATAATTAATTGTGAATGAGTTGTTGCAACGAAAGGTGGAGCATTGTAAGGAAGAAATTGGGAGACGCTCTCATTATTCAGTAATTATAATGAAAGAGTAATTGTAATGAAAGTACTTGTAAGAAATTCTAGTCATCTTCTAAGACACATTGTTGAATAAAATTCAATGCCTTCTTAGTTGCAAAGGGAGCATAGATGTGCTTGTTTCTATGAATATAGTTCCTTTTTGTGCACGAACAAGCTATTTTCAAGATCATTAATCGTGAATGAGTTGTTGCAACAAAAGGTAGAGCATTGTTAGGAATAAATTGGGAGACACTCTCATAATTCAGTAATTGTAACGAAAATACTTGTAAGAAATGCTTGTTATGAATGAAGACACCTCGTTGCATCAAAATTCCATGCATTCCTAGTTGCAAGGGAGTACAAATGTGCTAGTTTCCATGAATATAGTTCCTTTTGTGCGCAAACAAGCTATCTTCAAGATCATTAAGTGTGAATGAGTTGTTGCAACAAAAGGTAGAGCATTGTTAGGAATAAATTGGGAGACACTCTCATAATTCAGTAATTGTAATGAAAATACTTGTAAGAAATGCTTGTTATGAACGAAGACACCTCGTTGCATCAAAATTCCATGCATTCCTAGTTGTAAGGGAGTACAAATGTGCTAGTTTCCATGAATATAGTTCCTTTTGTGTGCAAACAAGCTATCTTCAAGATCATTAAGTGTGAATGAGTTGTTGCAACAAAAGGTGAAGCATTGTTAGGAATAAATTGGGAGACACTCACATAATTCAGTAATTGTAACAAAAATACTTGTAAGAAAAGCTAGTCATCAACCAAGACACCTTGTTGAATGAAATTCAAAGCATTCCTAGTTGCAAGGGAGTATAGATGTGCTAGTTTCCATGAATATAGTTCCTTTTGTGTGCAAACAAGTTATTTTCAAGATCATTAAGTGGGAATGAGTTGTTGTGACATAAGGTGGGTGATTCTTAGGAATAAATTGGGGGACACTCTCATTATTCATTAATTGTAACAAAAATACTTGTAAGAAATGCTAGTCATTAACCTAAACCCCCCATTGCATGAAATTTAATGCATTCCTAGTTGCAAGGGAGTATAGGTGTGCTAGTTTCCATGAATATAGTTCCTTTTGTGCGCAAACAAGCTATTTTCAAGATCACTAATCATGAATGAGATGTTGCAACAAAAGGTGGAGTATTGTTAGGAATAAATTGGGGGACACTCTCATAATTCAGTAATTGTAACGAAAATACTTGTAAGAAATGCTAGTCATCATCCAAGACACCTTGTTTAATGAAATTCAAAGCATTCCTAGTTGCAAGGGAGTATAGATGTGCTAGTTTTCATCAATATAGTTCCATTTGTGCACAAACAAGCTATTTTCTCATTAAGTGTGAATGAGTTATTGTGACATAAGGTGAAGCATTGCTAGGAATAAATTGGGGGATGCTTTTATAATTTAGTAAGTGTAACAAAAATACTTGTAAGGAATGCTAGTCATCAATGAAGATACCTTGTTGCATGAAATTCAAAGCATTCCTAGATACAAAGGAGTATAGATGTGCTAGTTTCCATGAATATAGTTTCTTTTGTGCGCAAACAAGCTATTTTCAAGATCATTAATTGTGAAGGAGTTGTTGCAACAAAAGGTGGAGCATTGCAAGGAATAAATTGGGGGACGCTCTTATAATTTAGTAAATGTAACAAAAAATACTTGTAAAGAATGCTAGTCATCGATGAAGACACCTTGTTGCATGAAATTCAAAGCATTCCTAGTTGCAAAGCAGTATAGATGTGCTTGTTTCCATGAATATAGTTCCTTTTGGGATAAAAAAATCTATTTTAAAGATCTTTAAGTGTGAATGAGTTGTTGCAGCAAAAGGTGGAGCATTGTTATGAATAAATTGGGAGATTGACTCATTATTCAGTAATTGTATAAAAAATACACATAAGAAATGCTGGTCATCATCCAAGACACTTTGGTGAATGAAATTCAATGCATTCTAAGTTGCAAGGGAGTATAGATGTGTTTGTTTCCATGAATATTGTTTCTTTTGGGTGCAAACAAGATATTTTCAAGAGCATCAAGTGTTAATGAGTTGTTGCAACAAAGGTGGAGCATTGTTATGAATTAATAGGGAGATGGACTCATTATTCAGCAATTGTATCGAAAATACTTGTAAGAAATGCTAATCATCATCCAAGACACCTTGTTGAATGAAATTCAATGCTTTCCTGGTTTTAAGGCAGTATAGATGTGCTTGTTTCCTTGAATATAGTTCCTTTTGGATGCAAACAAGCTATTTTCTAGATAATTAACTGTGAATGAGTTGTTGCAACAAAAGGTGGAGCATTGTGAAGAACAAGGAGCAAAACTTGAGAAAATTCTGTGCTAGGTCAGATAAAGGCATCTTTGTGGGATACTCAGCAAAGACAAAAGGTTACAAAGTTTTTCTGCATAAATTGGGAAAAGTGGTCACTTTCAGTGATGTGAGAATAGATGAAAACTGGAAAACAATGCATAATGGAGAAGCTGAGGACAATAAAGAAGATGACTTCAAGATAGATGAAGAATCTGACCAACATGAAGAAGAGGGAAAAGAAGTAAGTGCAGACTTAGAGAAGAGTGAGTCTGAAGATGAAGAAGGAGATTCTCTTGCAACTAGGACTGTGCAAGAGAGAAAGGCAAAGAAGACATGGACTAGTGCTCATCAAGGAAATCAAATAATAGGTGACCCATCAGCAGGAGTTACAACAAGAAAAAGAATTGTGGGAGCTACTACTTTACTCTCACAAGTTGAACCTAATTCTGTTGAAGAGGTTACATAAGACAAAGCTTGGGTCAAAGCTATCAATGAGTAGCTGGATCAAATCGAGAATAATGAAACATGGGAGCTGGTCCCAAGACCCACTAACAAGAATGTCATAGGAACAAAATGGGTGTTTAAAAATAAACACAATGAAGATGGCAAGGTGGTGAGGAACAAGGCTAGGCTGGTTTGCAAAGGCTACACTCAGATAAAAGGAGTAGATGTTGATGAAACTTTTGCACTAGTAGCAAGGTTGGAAACTATCAGAATGTTCTTAGTTTTGGCAGCACATAAGAGGTATAAAGGTTACCAGATGGATGTGAAATCAGCCTTTCTGAATAGGCTCCTGAAAGAAGAAGTGTATAGTGAACAACCCAATGGAGTACAAATTAGTGAGGATGAGACACACGTGTGCAAGCTAAAGAAAGCCTTGTATGGCCTTAAACAAGCCCCAAGAGCATGGTACAGCAGGCTGGACGCGTATTTGAGAAGGTTGAACTTCGGAAGAGGAACAGTTGATAATAACCTATATGCGTTCAACTCAGAGAAAGGCCAACTGATAACCATAGTATATGTAGATGACATCATCTTTGGAGGGGATCACTCTGAGCTATGCCAAGAATTTGCACAGAAGATGAGTGAGGAATTTGAGATGTCATTGATTGGAGAAATGAATTACTTTCTTGGATTACAGATAAAACAGTGTGAAGAAGGTATTTTTATTTCTCAGACAAAATATGCCAAAGAGATGCTGAAAAAGTTTGGCATGGAGGATAGCAGACCTGTTAGTACCCCTATGCCAGTAGGCTGCAAGTTAACAAAAGATCAGGAAGGAAGGAGTACAAGCCCTATAGAATACAAGAAGATGATAGGGAGCCTTCTATACCTTACAACATCAAGGCCTGATCTCATGCAAGTTGTGTGCATCGCCAGCAGATTCCAAGCTGATCCTAAGGAATCTCATGTGTTGGCAGTGAAAAGAATCCTAAGATACCTCAAGGGGACACTAGAAATGGGCTTGTGGTATCCTGCCATGGATTCTGTTAAACTACGAGCATACATTGATGCAGACTGGGCAGGAAGTACAGATGACAGAAAATCAACTAGTGGCTGCAGCTTCTACTTGGGTTCAAAGTGTGTTGCATGGCTAAGTAGAAAGCAAAACAGTGTTGCTTTGAGCACAGCGGAGGCTGAGTATATGGCTGCTTGTGCAGCATATACTCAGGTGATATGGATGCAAAGACAATTGGCCGATTTGGGCGTTGAAGTGAAGTTACCAGTGAGTGTACTTTGTGATAATCAAAGTGCAATTGATCTTAGCAAGAATCCAGTTCAACATTCAAGGAGCAAGCATATTGACATCCGGTATCAAGTGGAAGAGGGCACAATTCAGTTGGAGTATGTCGGCACTAAAGATCAAATCTCAGATATTCTAACTAAACCTCTGTTCACAGAGCTGTTTGAAAAGCACAGAATGAGTCTATTTGTGCAAATGCCCCCTCAAGCCTGAAGTTTAGGTGAATCCTCCATCTCAACTTTGCAGGTTTTTCAAATTTGTAATTGGTTGGCAAAGGGGGAGAGAAGCAACAATGCAGGGGGAGCTGTTAAGGAAGAGGGAGTGCATATTTAGGGGGAGTTGTAATCCATCTACTTTTGGATTATTACTCTAAGAAGATTATGAAGGACTGCTGCATAATGGTTTTTGTTGTGAGTGTTGCCAACAATTACAAAGGGGGAGATTGTTGTTCCCACAGTCTTGTATGGGTTGTAATTGTTGTCAACTATAGTTAAGTGTGCAAGAAAGTAAAGCCACATGGAAGGGCAAGAAAGTAAATCCGCCACATAAGGGCAAGAAAGTAAATCCGCCACATAAGGGCAAGAACATAAATCTGCCACATAAGCCCTATTAGGGTTTCATGGAAGAAAGTATATAAAGGCCTTGGAAGACAAAACAAAAAAGGGGGGCCAACAAAATTGAATAAACGACAACCCTACAACAACCGGCCAAAAAAAAGAGAAAATAATATACCAAAAGGGAACCCCACCATTGGCAAAGAAAAAGGAGAAAAAGAGGAGATGGCCAAAGGGGGGCTGAACGAAGAATAGAGGTCGAGAGGAGACGGCTGAAAAGAGAGCAGAATGGCAAGAGATCAGAAACGTCACCACCGGGAGAGCAAATCAGAACGTGTGACCTCCTGCAAGGAAACCAGAAACACGTCCTGCAAGCAAACCAGAAATGCACAACCAGCAAGAGGAGAAATAAGAAACAGACCACCTGGAAGAGAAGACAGCAGACCCGGTATCTGTGAGACCAACTGGAAGAGAAGACAGCAGACCAGAAGCGTGAGGCAGGCCGAAAGACGTGAACTAGAAAAACCAGTAGCGTGAGGCAGGCCAAGAGACATGAAACGGCAGACCAGAAGCGTGGGTGTACGTCAGGAGACGACGTGAGACCAGAACGTGCAACGGCGTGACAGGCCAGAAGCATGAGGACAGGCCGTGAAACAGTAAGACCATGAAATAGGAGACGAGTGAGACCATGAGACGGTGAAAGCAGGAGCCGTGTGAGACAACCTAGAGAAGGAATTTGGCGAAGCATCGGAAAGAACTCAACATATTTCTAGATTTCTTCGAGAGAGGTTAGAGAGCATTGCGGTGAACTTCTAAGTGGCAGTGGAGCAGCCTTTCAATTCAACAGGGGCAAGACAAGCTAGAAGAAGAGTAGACACAGTAAGTGACACTCTTTGTATTGTACTTGCTTAGTAATTGCAATAGTGAAAGGAGCAGAAGATTAAGACATCCATTGTAATTGGAATTCTCAAGTATAGTGGATAGTCTTAGTAAGGGAGAGTCCCTACCATCGTGGATGTACGTCACATTGACGGAAGCACGTAAATCTCGTGTGTTCTTAATTTGCTTTACACTCTGTGTTTTGAATTGAGTTGTGAACGCAGCTAAAGTATCAGCCAACCCATAACCTAACAAAGACATAAACAAGAACATCCAAATTATCTATTAGGTAAGGTGTCTGAAAGGTGACTTTGGGGACTATTGTAATTAGTAGGTAGCAATAGATCTACCTTAGTCGAATTTGAGAAAGAGTTCGCTTTTAAGAAGAGATTGAAGTTGTTCACTTACCTGCGAATTGTGAATTGTGGTGATACTGATTCACCCCCCCTCTCAGTATCACAAACTAGTAGATCCTAGGGTGAAGTTGGGAACTTCAGCAACAAAAGGTGGAGCATTGTTATGAATAAATTGGAAGATGGACTTACTATTCAGTAATTGTATCGAATATTCTTGTAAGAAATGCTAGTCATCATCTAAGACACCTTGTTGAATGAAATTCAATGCTTTCCTAGTTGCAAGGTAGTATACATGTGCTTGTTTCCATAAATATAGTTCCTTTTGGGACCAAACAAGCTATTTTAAAGATCTTTCAATGTGAATGAGTTGTTGCAACAAAGGTGGAGCATTGTTATGAATTAATAGGCAGATGGACTCATTATTTAGTTATTTTGTCGAAAATACTTGTAAGAAATACAAGTCATCATCCAAGACACCTTGTTGAATGAAATGCAATGCATTCCTAGTTGCAAGGCAGTATAGATGTGCTTGTTTCCATGAATATAGTTCCTTTTGGGAGCAAACAAGCTATTTTCAAGATCTTTCAGTGTGAATGAGTTGTTGCAAAAAAAGGTGGAGCATTGTTATGAATATATTGGGAGATGGACTCATTATTTAGTAATTGTATCGAAAATACTTGTAAGAAATGCTAGTAATCATCCAAGACACCTTGTTGAATGAAATTCAATGATTTCCTAGTTGCAAGGCAGTATAGATGTGCTTCTTTCCATGAATATAGTTCATTTTGGGTGCAAACAAGCTATTTTGAAGATCATTAAGTGTAAATGAGTTGCTACAACATAAAGTGGAGCATTGTTATGAATATATAGGGAGACGGACTCATTATTCAATAACTGTATTGAAAATTTTTGTGAGAAAAGCAAGTCATCATCGAAGATAGTTCAATGCATTCCTAATGGCAGGACAGTATAAATGTACTTCTTTCCATGAATATAGTTCATTTTGGGAGCAGTCAAGCTATTTTAAAATCATTAAGTGTGAATGAGTTGCTGCAACATAAGGTGGAGCATTGTTATGAATATATTGCGAGATGGACTCATTATTCAGTAATTGTATCGAAAATACTTGTAAGAAATACAAGTCATCATCCAAGACACCTTGTTGAATGAAATGCGATGCATTCCTAGTTGCAAGGCAGTATAGATGTGCTTGTTTCCATGAATATAGTTCCTTTTGGGAGCAAACAAGCTATTTTCAAGATCTTTTAGTGTGAATGAGTTGTTGCAAAAAAAGGTGGAGCATTGTTATGAATATATTGGGAGATGGACTCATTATTTAGTAATTGTATCGAAAATACTTGTAAGAAATGCTAGTAATCATCCAAGACACCTTGTTGAATGAAATTCAATGCATTCCTAGTTGCAAGGCAGTATAGATGTGCTTGTTTCCATGAATATAGTTCCTTTTGGGAGCAAACAACCTATTTTAAAGATCTTTAAGTGTGAATGAGATCTTGCAAGAGAAAGTAGAGCATTGTTATGAATAAATTGGCAGATGGACTCATTATTCAATCATTGTACCGAAAATACTTGTAAGAAATGCTAGTCATCATCCAAGACACCTTATTGAATGAAATTGAATGCTTTCCTAGTTGCAAGGCAGTATAGATGTGCTTGTTTTCATGAATATAGATTCTTTTCGGATCAAAAAAGCTATTTTAAAGATCTTTAAGTGTGAATGATTTGTTGCAACAAAAGGTGGAGCACTATTATGAGTAAATTGGGAGATGGACTCATTATTCAGTAATTGTCTCGAAGATACTTGTAAGAAATACTAGTTATGATCCAAGACACCTTGTTGAATGAAATTCACTGCATTCCTATTTGCAAGGCAGTATAGATTTCCTTCTTTCCAAGAATAAAGTTCATTTTGGGTGCAAACAAGCTATTTTCAAGATCATTAAGTGTGAATGAGTTGCTGTAACATAAGGTGGAGCATTGTTATGAATAAATTGGGAGTTGGACTCCTCATTGAGTAGTTGTATCAAAAATACTCATAAGAAATGCTAGTCATGATCCAAGACACCTTGTTGAATGAAATTCAACGCATTCCTAGTTGCAAGGGTGTATAGATGTGCTTGTTTCCATGAATATTGTTCCTTTAGGAAGCAAACAAGCTATTTTAAAGATCTTTTAGTGTGAATGAGTTGTTGCAACAAAAGGAGCAGCATTGTTATGAATAAATTGGGAGATCGACTCGTTATTCAGTAATTGTATCGAAAATACTTGTAAGAAATGCTAGTCATCATCCAAGACACCTTGTTGAATGAAATTCAATGCTTCCCTAGTTTTAAGGCAGTATAGATGTGCTTATTTCCATTAATATAGTTCCTTTTGGATGCAAACAAGCTATTTTCAAGATCATTAACTGTGAATGAGTTGTTGCAACAAAAGGTGGAGCATTGTTATGAATTAATTGGGAGATGGACTAATTATTCAGAAATTGTATCGAAAATACCTTTAAGAAATGCTACTCATCGTCCAAGACACCTTGTTGAATGAAATTCAATGCATTCCTAGTTGCAAGGGAGTATAGATGTGCTTCTTTCCATGAATATAGTTCATTTTGGGTGCAAACAAGCTATTTTCAAGTTCATTAAGTGTGAATGAGTTGTTGCAACATAAGGTGGAGCATTGTTACCGATAAATTGGGAGATGGACTCATTATTCAGTAATTGTATTGAAAACACTCGTAAGAAATGCTAGTCATCATCCAAGACACCTTGGTGAATGCAATTCAATGCATTTCTAGTTGCAAGGGAGTATAGATGTGCTTCTTTCCTTGAATATAGTTCCTTTTGGATGCAAACAAGCTATTTTCCAGATCATTAACTGTGAATGAGTTGTTGCAACAAAAGGTGGAGCATTGTTGTGAATAAATTGGGAGTTGGACTCATTATTCAGTAATGGTATCGAAAATACTGGTAAGAAATGCTAGTCATCATCCAAGACACCTTGTTGAATGAAATTCAACGCATTCCTAGTTGCAAGGCAGTATGCATGTGTTTGTTTCCATGAATATAGTTCCTTTTAGTAGCAAACAAGCTATTTTAACGATCTTTCAGTGTGAATGAGTTGTTGCAACAAAAGGTGGAGCATTGTCATGAATTAATTTGGAGATGGACTTATTATTCAGTAATTGTATCGAAAATTCTTGTAAGGAAAGCTAGTCATCATCCAACACACCTTGTTGAATGAAATTCAATGCTTTCCTAGTTGCAAGGCAGTATAGATGTGCTTGTTTTGTTGAATATAGTTCCATTTGGGAGCAAACAAGATATTTTTAAGAGCATTAAGTGCTAATGAGATGTTACAACAAAGGTGGAGCACTGTTATGAATTAATAGGGAGATGAACTCATTATTCAGTAATTGTATAGAAAATACTTGTGAGAAATGCTAGTCATCATCCAAGATACCTTGTTGAATGAAATTCAACGCCTTCCTACTTGCAAGGCAGTATAGATGTGCTTGTTTCCATGAATATAGTTCCTTTTGGATGCAAAGAAGCTATTTTCAGGATCATTAAATGTGAATGAGTTGTTGCAACAAAAGGTGGGGCATTGTTATGAATTAATTGTGAGATGGACTCATTATCCAGTAATTGTATCAAAAATACTTGTACGAAATGCTAGTCATCATCCAAGACACCTTGTTGAATGAAATTCAACGCATTCCTAGTTGCAAGGTAGTATACATGTGCTTGTGTCCATGAATATAGTTGCTTTTGGGAGCAAACAAGTTATTTTAAAGATCTTTCAGTGTGAATGAGTTGTTGCAACAAAAGGAGCAGCATTGTTATGAATAAATTGGGAGATCGACTCGTTATTCAGTAATTGTATCAAAAATACTTGTAAGAAATGCTAGTCATCATCCAAGACACCTTATTGAATGAAATTCAATGCTTCCCTAGTTTTAAGGCAGTATAGATGTGCTTATTTCCATTAATATAGTTCCTTTTGGATGCAAACAAACTATTTTCAAGATCATTAACTGTGAATGAGTTGTTGCAACAAAAGGTGGAGCATTGTTATGAATATATTGGGAGATGGACTAATTATTCAGAAATTGTATCGAAAATACCTTTAAGAAATGCTACTCATCGTCCAAGACACCTTGTTGAATGAAATTCATTGCTTTCCTAGTTGCAAGGCAGTATAGATGTGCTTGTTTTGTTGAATATAGTTCCATTTGGGAGCAAACAAGATATTTTTAAGAGCATTAAGTGCTAATGAGATGTTACAACAAAGGTGGAGCACTGTTATGAATTAATAGGGAGATGAACTCATTATTCAGTAATTGTATAGAAAATACTTGTGAGAAATGCTAGTCATCATCCAAGATACCTTGTTGAATGAAATTCAACGCCTTCCTACTTGCAAGGCAGTATAGATGTGCTTGTTTCCATGAATATAGTTCCTTTTGGATGCAAAGAAGCTATTTTCAGGATCATTAAATGTGAATGAGTTGTTGCAACAAAAGGTGGGGCATTGTTATGAATTAATTGTGAGATGGACTCATTATCCAGTAATTGTATCAAAAATACTTGTACGAAATGCTAGTCATCATCCAAGACACCTTGTTGAATGAAATTCAACGCATTCCTAGTTGCAAGGTAGTATACATGTGCTTGTGTCCATGAATATAGTTGCTTTTGGGAGCAAACAAGTTATTTTAAAGATCTTTCAGTGTGAATGAGTTGTTGCAACAAAAGGAGCAGCATTGTTATGAATAAATTGGGAGATCGACTCGTTATTCAGTAATTGTATCAAAAATACTTGTAAGAAATGCTAGTCATCATCCAAGACACCTTATTGAATGAAATTCAATGCTTCCCTAGTTTTAAGGCAGTATAGATGTGCTTATTTCCATTAATATAGTTCCTTTTGGATGCAAACAAACTATTTTCAAGATCATTAACTGTGAATGAGTTGTTGCAACAAAAGGTGGAGCATTGTTATGAATTAATTGGGAGATGGACTAATTATTCAGAAATTGTATCGAAAATACCTTTAAGAAATGCTACTCATCGTCCAAGACACCTTGTTGAATGAAATTCATTGCTTTCCTAGTTGCAAGGCAGTATAGATGTGCTTGTTTTGTTGAATATAGTTCCATTTGGGAGCAAACAAGATATTTTTAAGAGCATTAAGTGCTAATGAGATGTTACAACAAAGGTGGAGCATTGTTATGAATTAATAGGGAGATGAACTCATTATTCAGTAATTGTATCGAAAATGCTTGTGAGAAATGCTAGTCATCATCCAAGATACCTTGTTGAATGAAATTCAACGCCTTCCTAGTTGCAAGGCAGTACAGATGTGCTTGTTTCCATGAATATAGTTCCTTTTGGATGCAAAGAAGCTATTTTCAGGATCATTAAATGTGAATGAGTTGTTGCAACAAAAGGTGGGGCATTGTTATGAATTAATTGTGAGATGGACTCATTATCCAGTAATTGTATCAAAAATACTTGTAAGAAATGCTAGTCATCATCCAAGACACATTGTTGAATGAAATTCAATGCATTCCTAGTTGCAAGGTAGTATACATGTGCTTGTGTCCTTGAATATAGTTCCTTTTGGGAGCAAACAAGTTATTTTAAAGATCTTTCAATGTGAATGAGTTGTTGCAACAAAAGGAGCAGCATTGTTATGAATAAATTGGGAGATCGACTCGTTATTCAGTAATTGTATCGAAAATACTTGTAAGAAATGCTAGTCATCATCCAAGACACCTTGTTGAATGAAATTCAATGCTTCCCTAGTTTTAAGGCAGTATAGATGTGCCTATTTCCATTAATATAGTTCCTTTTGGATGCAAACAAGCTATTTTCAATATCATTAACTCTGAATGAGTTGTTGCAACAAAAGGTGGAGCATTGTTATGAATTAATTGGGAGATGGACTCATTATTCAGAAATTGTATCGAAAATACCTTTAAGAAATGCTACTCATCGTCCAAGACACCTTGTTGAATGAAATTCAATGCATTCCTAGTTGCAAGGGAGTATAGATGTGCTTCTTTCCATGAATATAGTTCATTTTGGGTGCAAACAAGTTATTTTCAAGTTCATTAAGTGTGAATGAGTTGTTGCAACATAAGGTGGAGCATTGTTACGGATAAATTGGGAGATGGACTCATTATTCAGTAATTGTATTGAAAACACTCGTAAGAAATGCTAGTCATCATCCAAGACACCTTGGTGAATGCAATTCAATGCATTTCTAGTTGCAAGGGAGTATAGATGTGCTTCTTTCCTTGAATATAGTTCCTTTTGGATGCAAACAAGCTATTTTCCAGATCATTAACTGTGAATGAGTTGTTGCAACAAAAGGTGGAGCATTGTTATGAATAAATTGGGAGTTGGACTCATTATTCAGTAATGGTATCGAAAATACTGGTAAGAAATGCTAGTCATCATCCAAGACACCTTGTGGAATGAAATTAAATGCATTCCTAGTTGCAAGGCAGTATACATGTGCTTGTTTCCATGAATATAGTTCCTTTTGGGAGCGAACAAGCTCTTTTAAAGATCTTTCAGTGTGAATGAGTTATTGGAAAAAAAGGTGGAGCATTGTTATGAATAAATTGAGAGATGGACTCACTATTCAATAATTGTATCAAATATACTTGTAAGGAATGCTAGTCATCATCCAAGACACCTTGTTGAAAGAAATTCAATGCATTCCTACTTGCAAGGCAGTATAGATGTGCTTGTTTCCATGAATATAGTTCCTTTTGGGTGAAACATGATATTTTCAAGAGTATTAAGTGTTTATGAGTTGTTGCAACAAAGGTGGAGTGTTGTTATGAATTAATAGGGAGATGGACTCATTCTTTAGTAATTTTATCAAAAATACTTGTGAGAAATACTAGTCATCATCCAAGATACCTTATTGAATGAAATTCAATGCCTTCCTAGTTGCAAGGCAGTATAGATTTGCTTCTTTCCATGAATGTAGTTCATTTTGGGTGCAAACAAGCAATTTTCAAGATCATTAAGTCTGAATGTGTTGCTACAACATAAGGTGGAGCATTGTTATGAATAAATTGGGAGTTGGACTCCTTATTGAGTAGTTGTATTGAAAATACTTGTGAGAAATGCTAGTCATCATCCAAGATACCTTGTTGAATGAAATTCAATGCCTTCCTAGTTACAAGGCAGTATAAATATGCTTGTTTCCATGAATATAGTTCCTTTTGGATGCAAACAAGCTACTTTCAAAATCATTAACTATGAATGAGTTGTTGCAACAAAAGGTGGAGCATTGTTATGAATAAATTGGGAGATGGACTCATTATTCAGTGATTGTATCGAAAATAATTATTAGAAATGCTAGTCATGATCCAAGACACCTTGTTGAATGAAATTCAATGCATTCCTAGTTGCAAGGTAGTATACATGTGCTTGTTTCCATGAATATAGTTCCTTTTGGTTGCTAACAAGCTATTTTAAAGATCTTTCAGTGTGAATAAGATGTTGCAACGAAAGTTGGAGCATTGTTATGAATAAATTGAGAGATGGACTCATTATTCAGCAATTGTATCAAAAATACCTGTAACAAATGCTAGTCATCATCTAAGATACCTTGTTAAATGAAATTCAATGCTTTGCTAGTTGCAAGGCAATATAGATGTGCTTGTTTCCTTGCATATAGTTCCTTTTGGCTGCAAACAAGATATTTTCAAGAGCATTAAGTGTTAATCAGTTGTTGTAACAAAGGTGGAGCATTGTTACGAATTAATTGGTAGAAGGACTCATTCTTCAGTAATTTTGTCGAAAATATTTATAAGAAATGCTAGTCATCATCCAAGATAGCTCATTGAATGTAATTCAATGCTTTCCTAGATGCAAGGGGGTATAGATGTGCTTGTTTGCATGAATATAGTTCCTTTTGGATTCAAACAAGTTATTTTTAAGATCATGTACTGTGAATAAGTTATTGCAACAAAAGGTGGAGTATTGTTATCAATTAGTTGGGAGACAAACTCATTATTCAGTAATTGTATGAAAAATACTTGTAAGAAATGCTAGTCATCATCCAAGACACCTTGTTGAATGAAATTCAACGATTTCCTAGCAGCAAGCCAGTATAGATGTGCTTCTTTCCATGAATATAGTTCATTTTGGGTGCAAACAAGCTATTTTGAAGATCATTTAGTGTGAATGAGTTGCTGCAACATAAGGCGGAACATTGTTATGAATAAATTGCGAGATGGACTCATTATCCTGTATTTGTATCGAAAATACTTGTAAAAATGCTAGTCATCATCCATGACACCTTGTTGAATGAAATTCAATGCATTCCTAGTTGCAAGGGAGTATAGACATGCTTGTTTCCATGAATATAGTCCCTTTTGTGCACAAACGAGCTATTTTCAAGGTCGTTGAGTGTGAATGAGTTACTGCAACATACGGTGGAGCATTGTTACGAATAAATTGGGAGATGGACTCATTATTCAGTAATTGTATCAAAAATACTTGTAAGAAAAGCTAGTCAGCATCCAAGACACATTATTGAATGAAATTCAACACATTCGTAGTTCCAAGGTAGTATATATGTGCTTCTTTCCTTGAATATAGTTCATTTCGGGTGAATTAATAGGGAGATGGACTCATTTTTCAGTAATTGTATCGAAAATACTTGTAAAGAAAGCTAGTCATCATCCAAGACACCTTGTTGAATGAAATTCAATGCATTCCTAGTTGCAAGGCACTATAGATGTGCTTCTTTCCATGAATATAGTTCATTTTGGGTGCAAACAAGCTATTTTCAAGATCATTAAGTGTGAATGAGTTGCTGCAACATAAGGTGGAGCATTGTTATGAATATATTGGGAGATGGACTCATTATTCGGTAATTGTATCGAAAATACTTGTAAAAAAAGCTAGTCATCATCCAAGACACCTTGTTGAATGAAATTCAATGCATTCCTACTTGCAAGGCACTATAGATGTGCTTCTTTCCATGAATATAGTTCATTTTGGGAGCAAACAAGCTATTTTCAAGATCATTAAGTGTGAATGAGTTGCTGCAACATAGGGTGGAGCATTGTTATGAATATTTTGGGAGATGGACTCATTATTCGGTAATTGTTTCGAAAATACTTGTAAAAAATGCTAGTCATCATCCAAGACACCTTGTTGAATGAAATTCAACGCATTCCTAGTTGCAAGGCAGTATAGATGTGCTTCTTTCCATGAATATAGTTCATTTTGGGTGCAAACAAGCTATTTTAAAGATCATTAAGTGTGAATGAGTTGCTGCAATATAAGGTGGAGCATTATTTGGAATATATTGGGAGATGGACTCATTATTCTGTAATTGTATCGAAAATACTTCTAAGAAAAACTAGTCATCATCCAAGACACCTTGTTGAATGAAATTCAACGCATTCCTAGTTGCAAGGCAGTATAGATGTGCTTCTTTCCATGAATATAGTTCATTTTGGGTGCAAACAAGCTATTTTAAAGATCATTAAGTGTGAATGAGTTGCTGCAATATAAGGTGGAGCATTGTTTGGAATATATTGGGAGATGGACTCATTATTCTGTAATTGTATCAAAAATACTTCTAAGAAAAACTAGTCATCATCCAAGACACCTTGTTGAATGAAATTCAATGCATTCCTACTTGCATGGCAGTATAGATGTGTTTCTTGCCACGAATATAGTTCATTTGGGGAGCAAACAAGCTATTTTCAAAATCATTAAGTATGAATGAGTTGCTGCAACATAAGGAGCAGCATTGTTATGAAAAAATTGGGAGATGGACTCATTATTTAGTAATTCTATCAAAAATACCTGTAAGAAAAGCTAGTCATCATCCAAGACACCTTGTTGAATCAAAATTCAATGCATTCCTACTTGCAAGGCAGTATAGATAAGCTTCTTTCCATGAATATAGTTCATTTTAGGTGCAAACAAGCTATTTTAATGATCATTAAGTGTGAATGAGTAGCTGCAACAGAAGGTGGAGCATTGTTATGAATATATTGGGAGATGGACAAATTATTCAGTAATTGTATCGAAAATGCTTGTAAGAAATGCTAGTCATCATCGAAGACACCTTGTTGAATAAAATTCAATACATTCCTAGTTGCAAGGCAGTATAGATGTGCTTGTTTCCTTGAATATAGTTCGTTTTGGGTGCAAACAAGCTCTTTTAAAAATCATTAAGTGTAAATGAGTTGCTGCAACATAAGGAGCAGCATTGTTATGAATATATTGGAGATGGACTCATTATTCAGTAATTTTATCGAAAATACTTGTAAAGAAAGCTAGTCATCATTCAAGACACCTTGTTGAATGAAATTCAATGCATTCCTAGTTGCAAGGCACTATAGATGTGCTTCTTTCGATGAATATAGTTGATTTTGTGTGCAAACAAGTGTGAATGAGTTGCTGCAACATAAGGTGGAGCATTGTTATGAATATATTGGGAGATGGACTCATTATTCAGTAATTGTATTGAAAATACTTGTAAAAAAAGCTAGTCATCATCCAAGACACCTTGTTGAATGAAATTCAATGCATTCCTACTTGCAAGGTAGCATAAATGTGCTTCTTTCCATGAATATAGTTCATTTTGGGAGCAAACAAGCTATTTTCAAGATCATTAAGTGTGAATGAGTTGCTGCAACATAGGGTGGAGCATTGTTATGAATATTTTGGGAGATGGACTCATTATTCGGTAATTGTATCGAAAATACTTGTAAAAAATGCTAGTCATCATCCAAGACACCTTGTTGAATGAAATTCAACGCATTCCTAGTTGCAAGGCAGTATAGATGTGCTTCTTTCCATGAATATAGTTCATTTTGGGTGCAAACAAGCTATTTTAAAGATCATTAAGTGTGAATGAGTTGCTGCAACATAAGGTGGAGCATTGTTATGAATATATTGGGAGATGGACTCATTATTCTGTAATTGTATCAAAAATACTTCTAAGAAAAACTAGTCATCATCCAAGACACCTTGTTGAATGAAATTCAATGCATTCCCACTTGCAGGGCAGTATAGATGTGTTTCTTGCCACGAATATAGTTCATTTGGGGCGCAAACAAGCTATTTTCAAAATTATTAAGTATGAATGAGTTGCTGCAACATAAGGAGCAGCATTGTTATGAAAAAATTGGGAGATGGACTCATTATTCAGTAATTCTAGCGAAAATACCTATAAGAAAAGCCAGTCATCATCCAAGACACCTTGTTGAATCAAAATTCAATGCATTCCTACTTGCAAGGCAGTATAGATGTGCTTCTTTCCATGAATATGGTTCATTTTGGGTGCAAACAAGCTATTTTAATGATCATTAAGTGTGAATGAGTAGCTGCAACATAAGGTGGAGCATTGTTATGAATATATTGGGAGATGGACTCATTATTCAGTAATTGTATCGAAAATACTTGTAAGAAATGCTAGTCATCATCCAAGACCCCTTGTTGAATGAAATTCAATGCATTCCTAGTTGCAATCACTATAGATGTACTTCTTGGCACGAATATAGTTCATTTTGGGTGCAGACAAGCTATTTTGGAGATGATTAAGTATGAATGAGTTGCTGCAACATGAGGAGCAGCATTGTTATGGAAAAATTGGGAGTTGGACTCATTATTCAGAAAATGTATCGAAAATACTTGTAAGAAAAGCTAGTCATCATCCAAGACACCTTGTTGAATGAAATTCAAAGCATTCTGAGTTCCAAGGGTGCATAGATGTGCTTGTTTCCAGGAATACAGTTCCTTTTGGAGGCAAACAAGCTATTTTCAAGATCATTAATTGTGAATGAGTTGTTACAGCAAAAGATGGAGCGTTGTTATGAATTAATTGGGAGATGGACTCGTTATTTAGCAATTGTATCGAAAATACTTGTAAGAAATGCTAGTCATCATCCAAGACCCCTTGTTGAATGAAATTCAATACATTCCTAGTTGCAAGGCAGTATAGATGTGCTTATTTCGAGGAATATAGTTGATTTTGGGTGCAAACAAGCTATTTTCAAGACCATTAACTGCGAAAGAGTTGCTGCAACATAAGGTGGAGCATTGTTATGAATATATTGGGAGATGGACTCATTATTCAGAAATTGCATCGAAAATACTTGTAAGAAATGCTAATCATCATCGAAGACACCTTGTTCAATGAAATTCAATGCATTCCAACTTGCAAGGCAGTGTAGATGTGCTTCTTTCCAGGAATATAGTTAATTTTGGGTGCAAACAAGCTATTTTCCAGACCATTAGGTGCAAATGAGTTGCTGCAACATAAGGTGGAGCATTGTTATGAATATATTGGTAGATGGACTCATTATTCAGAAATTGTATCGAAAATACTTGTAAGAAATGCTAGTCATCATCCAAGACCCCTTGTTGAATGAAATTCAATGCATTCCTAGTTGCGAGGGAGTGTAGATTGGCTTGTTTCCTTGAATATAGTTCATTTTGGGTGCAAACAAGCTATTTTCAAGATCATTAAGTGTGAATGAGTTGCTGCAACATAAGGTGGAGCATTGTTATGAATATATTGGGAGATGGACTCATTATTCAGTAATTGTTTCAAAAATACTTGTAAGAAATGCTAGTCATCATCCAAGACCCCTTGTTGAATGAAATTCAATGCATTCCTAGTTGCGAGGGAGTGTAGATTGGCTTGTTTCCTTGAATATAGTTCATTTTGGGTGCAAACAAGCTATTTTCAAGATCATTAAGTGTGAATGAGTTGCTGCAACATAAGGTGGAGCATTGTTATGAATATATTGGGAGATGGACTCATTATTCAGTAATTGTTTCGAAAATACTTGTAAGAAATGCTAGTCATCATCCAAGACCCCTTCTTGAATGAAATTCAATGCATTCCTAGTTGCGAGGGAGTGTAGATGTGCTTGTTTCCTTGAATATAGTTCATTTTGGGTGCAAACAAGCTATTTTCAAGACCATTAACTACGAAAGAGTTGCTGCAACATAAGGTGGAGCATTCTTATGAATATATTGGGAGATGGACTCATTATTCAGAAATTGTATCGAAAATACTTGTAAGAAATGCTAATCATCATTGAAGACACCTTGTTCAATGAAATTCAATGCATTCCAACTTGCAAGGCAGTGTAGATGTGCTTCTTTCGAGGAATATAGTTAATTTTGGGTGCAAACAAGCTATTTTCCAGACAGGTGCGAATGAGTTGCTGCAACATAAGGTGGAGCATTGTTATGAATATATTGGTAGATGGACTCATTATTTAGAAATTGTATCGAAAATACTTGTAAGAAACGCTAGTCATCATCCAAGACCCCTTGTTGAATGAAATTCAATGCATTCCTAGTTGCGAGAGAGTGTAGATTGGCTTGTTTCCTTGAATATAGTTCATTTTGGGTGTAAACAAGCTATTTTCAAGATCATTAAGTGTGAATGAGTTGCTGCAACATAAGGTGGAGCATTGTTATGAATATATTGGGAGATGGACTCACTATTCAGATGACGTTGTTGCAGTGAATTTAGTCAATGATGTGGTCATACAAGCTGTTTTCAAGATCTTTATGTGGGAATCAGCCATTACAACGAAGAGTGGAGGCTTATCAGGAAGAAAGGAATCGACAATCTTATTTTTGCGTAATTAAGTATCAAATAATTATGAGAAATGCTAGAAATCATTAAAGACTCTTTGTTTAGTGCAATTCAATGTATTCCTAGTCTTAAGAGAGTATAGATGTGGTTGTTGCCATGAATTTAGTGAATGATGTGGTGATACAAGCCGTTTTCAAGATCTTTATGCGTGAATCAGTCATTACAATGAGAAGTGGAGCCTTGTAAGGAAGAAATGAAGAGACTGTCTCATTTTTGAGTAATTAAGCATCAAATACTTGTGAGAAATGCTAGAAATCATCAAAGACTCTTACTTTGGTGCAATTCAACTTATTCCTAGTCCTAAGAAAGTATAGATGAGGATGTTGCAATGAATTTAGTGAATGATGTGCTCAAACAAGCTGTTTTCAAGATCTTTAAGTGTGAATGAGTGATTAGAATGAAAAGTGGACCCTTGTTAGGAAGAAATGAAGAGACGGTCTCATTTTTTAGTAATTAAGCATCAAATACTTGTGAGAAATTCTAGAAGTTGTCAGGGACTCTTTGTTTAGTGCAATTCAAGAGATTCCAAGTCCCACGTGTGTATAGATCTTGTTGTTGCAATCAATATTGTGAATGATGTGAGAAAATGAAGAGACGGTCTCATTTTTGTGTAATTAAGCATCAAATAGTTGTGAGAAATGCTAGAAATCATCAAAAACTCTATGTTTAATGCAATTCAACATATTCCTAGTCCAAAGAGAGTATAGATGACGTTGTTGCAGTGAATTTAGTGAATGATGTGGTCATACAAGCTGTTTTCAACATCTTTAAGTGCGAATCAGCCATTACAACGAAATGTGGAGGCTTGTTAGGAAGAAAGGAAGCGACGGTCTTATTTTTACGTAATTAAGCATCAAATGCTTGTGAGAAATGCTAGAAATCATCAAAGTCTCTTTGTTTAGTGCAATCCAACATTTTCCTAGTCCCAAGAGAGTATAGATGAGGTTGTTGCAATGAATTAAGTGAATGATGTGGTGATACAAGCCGTTTTCAAGATCTTTATGTGTGAATCAATCATTACAACGAAAAGTGGAGCCTTGTACGGAAGAAATGAAGAGACTGTCTCATTTTTGAGTAATTAAGCATCAAATACTTGTGAGAAATGCTAGAAATCATCAAAGACTCGTTCTTTGGTGCAATTCAACTTATTCCTAGTCCTAAGAGAGTATAGATGAGGATGGTGCAATGTATTTAGTAAATGATGTGCTCAAACAAGCTGTTTTCAAGATCTTTAAGTGTGAATTAGTGATTAGACCGAAAAGTGGAGCCTTGTTAGGAAGAAATGAAGAGACGGTCTCATTTTTGAGCAATTAATCATCAAATACTTGTGAGAAATTCTGGAAATCATCAAGGACTCTTTCTTTAGTGCAATTCAATAGACTCCATGTCCCAAGGGTGCATAGATCTTGTTGTTGCAAAGAATATTGTGAATGATGTGGTCACACAAGCTGTTTTCAAGATCTTTAAGTGTGAATGAGTTATTACAATGAAAAGTGGTGCCTTGTTTGGAAGAAATGATGAGACGGTCTCATTTTTGAGTAATTAAGCATCCAATACTTGTGAGAAATGCTAGAAATCATCAAAGACTCTATGATTAATGCAATTCAACATATTCCTAGTCCAAAGAGAGTATAGATGACGTTGTTGCAGCGAATTTAGTGAATGATGTTGTCATACAAGCAGTTTTCAAGATCTTTAAGTGTGAATCAGCCATTATAACGAAAAGTGGAGGCTTGTGAGGAAAGAAGGAAGCGACGGTCATATTTTTGCATAATTAAGAATCAAATAATTGTGAGAAATGCTAGAAATCATCAAAGACTCTTTGTTTAGTGCAATTCAACGTATTCCTAGTCTCAAAAGAGTATAGATGAGGTTGTTCCAATGAATTTAGTGAATGATGTGGTCATACAAGCCGTTTTCAAGATCTTTAAGTGTGAATCAGTCATTATAGCAAAAAGTGGAGCCTTGTAAGGAAGAAATGAAGAGACGATCTCATTTTTGAGTACTTAAGCATCAAATCCTTGTGAGAAATGCTAGAAATCATCAAAGACTCTTTCTTTAGTGCAATTCAACTTATTCCTAGTCCCAAGAGAGTATAGATGAGGTTGTTTGAATGAATTTAGTGAATGATGTGCTCCAACAAGCTGTTTCCAAGATCTTTAAGCATGAATGAGTGATTAGAACGAAAAGTGGATCCTTCTTAGGAAGAAATGAAGAGACGTTCTCATTTTTTGAGTAACTAAGCATCAAATACTTGTGAGAAATGCTAGAAATCATCAAAGACTATTTCTTTAGTTCAATTCAACATATTCCTAGTTCCAAGAGAGTATAGATGAGGTTGTTGCAATGAATTTAGTGAATGATGTACTCAAACGAGCTGCTTTCAATATCTTTAAGTGTGAATGAGTGATTAGAATGAATAGTGGACCCTTTTTAGGAAGACATGAAGAGATGGTCTCATTTTTGAGTAATTCAGCATCAAATACTTGTGAGAAATTCTAGAAATCGTCAAAGACTCTATGTTTCATGCAATTCAACATATTCCTAGTCCTAGGAGAGTGTAGATGAGGTTGTTGCAATGAATTTAGTGGATGATGTGGTCATACAAGATGTTTTCAAGTTCTTTAAGTGTGAATCAGTTATTACAACGAAAAGTGGAGCCTTGTTAGGAAGAAATGAGGAGACGGTCTCATTTTTGAGTAATTAAGCATCAAATGCTTGTGGGAAATGCTAGAAATCATCAAAGACTCTTTGCTTTGTGGAATTCAACAGATTCCAAGTCCCAAGGGTGTATAGATCTTGTTGTTGCAATTTATAATGTGAATCATGTGGTCACGCAAGTTATTTTCAATATCTTTAAGTGTGAATCAGTCATTACAACGAAAAGTGGAGCCTAGTTAGGAAGAAATGAAGAGACGGTCTCATTTTTGTGTAGTTAAACATCAAATGCTTGTGAGAAATGCTAGAAATCATCAAAGACTCTTTGTTTAATGCAATTCGATAGATTCCGACTCCCAAGGTTGAATAGATCTTGTTGTTGCAATGAATTTAGTGAATGATGTGCTCAAACTAGCTGTTTTTATGATCTTTAAGTGTAAATGAGTGATTAGAACGAAAAGTGGACCCTTGTTAGGAACAAATGAAGAGACAGTCTCATTTTTGAGTAATTAAGCATCAAATTCTTGTGAGAAATGCTAGAAATCATCAAAGGCTCTATGTTTAATGCAATTCAACATATTCCTAGTCCTAAGAGAGTATAAATAAGGTTGTCGCAATGAATTTAGTGAATGATGTGCTCAAACTAGCTGTTTTTATGATCTTTAAGTGTAAATGAGTGATTAGAACGAAAAGTGGACCCTTGTTAGGAAAAAATGAAGAGACGGTCTCATTTTTGAGTAATTAAGCATCAAATTCTTGTGAGAAATGCTAGAAATCATCAAAGGCTCTATGTTTAATGCAATTCAACATATTCCTAGTCCTAAGAGAGTATAAATAAGGTTGTCGCAATGAATTTAGTGAATGATGTGCTCAAACAAGCTTTTTTCATGATCTTTAAGTGTGAATGAGTGATTAAAACGAAAAGTGGACCCTTGTTAGGAACAAATGAAGAGACGGTCTCATTTTTGAGTAATTAAGCATCAAATACTTGTGAGAAATTCTAGAAATCATCAATGACTCTTCGTTTAGTGCAATTCAACAGATTCCAAGTCCCAAAGGTGTATTGATCCTGTGGTTGCAATGAATATTGTGAATGATGTGGTCATACAAGCTGTATTCAAGATCTTTAAGCGTGAATGAGTCATTACAACAAAAAGTAGAGCCTTGTTAGGAAGAAAGGAAGAGACGGTCTTATTTTTTAGTAATTAAGCATCAAATACTTGTGAGAAATGCTAGAAATCATCAAAGACACTTTGTTTAGTGCAATACAACTTATTCCTAGTTCCAAGAGAGTATAGATGAGGTTGTTGCAATGAATTTAGTGAATGATGTGGTCATACATGCTGTTTTCAAGATCTTTAAGTGTGAATGAGTCATTACAAGGAAAAGTGGAGCCTTCTTAGGAAGAAGTGAAGAGACGGTCTCATTTTTTAGTAATTGAGCATCAAATACTTGTGAGAAATGCTAGAAATCATAAAAGACTTTATGTTTAATGCAATTCAACATATTCCTTTTCCTAAGAGAGTATAGATAAGGTTGTTGCAATGAATTTAGCGAATGATGTGGAAATACAAGCTGTTTTCAAGATCTTTAAGTGTGAATCAGTCATTACAACGAAAAGTGGAGCCTTGTTTGGAAGAAATGAACAGACGGTCTCATTTTTGAGTAATGAAGCATCGAATGCTTGTGAGAAATGCTAGAAATCATCAAAGACTCTTTGTTTAGTGCAATTCAACAAATTCCAAGTCCCAAGGGTCTGAAGATCTTGTTGTTGCAACGAATATTGTGAATAATGTGGTCACACAAGCTGTTTTCAAGATGTTTAAGTGAGAATGAGTCATTACAACGAAAAGTGGAGCCTTGTTTAGAGGAAATGAAGAGACAGTCTCATTTTTTAGTAATTAAGCATCAAATACTAGTGAGAAATGCTAAAAATCATAGAAGACTCTATGTCTACTGCAATTCAACATATTCCTAGTCCCAAGAGAGTATAGATGAGGTTGTTGCAATGAATTTAGGGAATGATGTGGTCATACAAGCTGTTTTCAAGATCTTGTAGTGTGAATCAGTCATTACAATGAAAAGTGGAGTCTGGTTAGGAAGAAATGAAGAGACGTTCTCATATTTGAGTAATTAAGCATCAAATACATGTGAGAAATTCTAGAAATCATCAAGGACTCTTTATTTAGTGCAATTCAACAGATTCCAAGTCCCAAGGGTGTATAGATCTTGTTGTTACAATGAATAATGTGAATGATGTGGTCACACAAGCTGTTTTCAAGATCTTTAAGTGTGAATCAGTCATTACAACAAAAAGTGGAGCCTTGTTAGGAAGAAATGAAGAGATGGTCTCATTTTTGAGTAATTAAGCATCAAATACTAGTGAGAAATGTTAAAAATCATCAAAGACTCCATGTTTACTGCAATTCAGTGAGGTTGTTGGAATGAATTTAGTGGATGATGTGGTCATACAAGCTGTTTTTAAGATCTTTAAGCATGAATCAGTCATTACAACGAAATGTAGAGCCTTGTAAGGAAGAAATGAAGAGATGGTCTCATATTTGAGTAATTAAGCATCAAATACATGTGTGAAATTCTAGAAATCATCAAGGACTCTTTCTTGAGTGCAATTCAACATATTCGAAGTCCCAAGGGTGTATAGATCTTGTTGTTGCAATGAATATTGCGAATGATGTGGTCACACAAGCTGTTTTCAAGATGTTTAAGTATGAATGAGTCGCTACAACGAAAAGTGGAGCCTTGTTCGGAAGAAAGGAAGAGACGGTCTCATTTTTGAGTAATTAAGCATCAAATACTTGTGAGAAATGCCAGAAATCATCAAAGACTCTATGTATAATGCAATTCAACATATTCCTAGTCCCAAGAGAGTGTAGATGAGGTTGTTGCAATGAATTTACTGAATGATGTGGTCATACCAGCTGTTTTCAAGATCTTGTTGTGTGAATCAATCATTACAATGAAAAGTGGAGCCTTCTTAGGAAGAAAGGAAGAGACAGTCTTATTTTTGCGTAATTAAGCATCAAATACTTGTGAGAAATGGTAGAAATCATCAAAGATTCTTTGTTTAATGCAATTCAACATATTCCTTGTCCCAAGAGTGTATAGATAAGGTTGTTGCAATGAATTTTGTGAATGATGTGATCATACCAGCTGTTTTCAAGATCTTTATGTATGAATGAGTCATTACAAGGAAAAGTGGAGCCTTCTGAGGAAGAAATGAAGAGATGGTCTCTTTTTTGAGAAGTTACGCATCAAATACTTGTGAGAAATACTAGAAATCATCAAAGACTATCTCTAATGCAATTAAATATATTCCTAGTTCCAAGAGAGAATAGATGAGGTTGTTGCAATGAATTTAGTGAATGATGTGGTCATACAGGCTTTTTTCAAGATGTTTAAGTGTGAATGTGTCATTACAACGAAAAGTGGAGCCTTGTTAGGAAGAAATGAAGAGACGGCCTCATTTTTGAGTAATTAAGCATCAAATACTTGGGAGAAATGCTAGAAATCATCAAAGACTTTTCATTTAATGCAATTCAACATATTCCTAGTCCCAAGAGAGTATAGATGAGGTTATTGCAATGAATTTAGTGAATGATGTGGTCATATAAGCTGTTTTCATGATCTTTAAATGTGAATCAGTGATTACAACAAAAAGTCGAGCCTTGTTTGGAGGAAATGAAGAGATGGTCTCATTTTTTAGTAATTAGGCATCAAATGCTTGTGAGAAATGCTAGAAATCTTCAAAGACTCTTTGTTTAGTGCAATTCAATAGATTCCAAGTCCCAAGGGTGTATAGGTCTTGTTGTTGCAATGAATATTGAGAATGATGTGGTCATACAAGCTCTTTTCAAGATATTTAAGTGTGAATGAGTCGTTACAGTGAAAAGTGGAGCCTTGTTAGGAAGAAACGAAGAGACGGTCCCAATTTTGAGTAATTAAGCGTCAAATACTTGTGAGAAATGCTATAAATCGACAAAGACTCTTTGTTTAGTGGAATTCAATAGATCCCAAGTCCCAAGGGTGTATAGATCTTGTTGTTGCAATGAATGTTGAGAATGATGTGGTCACACAAGCTCTTTTCAAGATCTTTAACTGTGAATGAGTCATTACAGCGGAAAGTGGAGCCTTGTTAGAAAGTAATGAAGTGACGGTCTCATTTTTGAGTAATTAAGCATCAAATGCTTGTGAGAAATCTAGAAATCATCAAAGAATCTTTGTTTAGTGCAATTCAACATATTCTTAGTCCCAAGAGAGTATAGATGAGGTTGTTGCAATGAATTTAGTGAATGATGTGCTCAAACAAGTTGTTTTCAATATCTTTAAGTGTGAATGAGTGATTAGAATGAATAGTGGACCCTTTTTACGAAGAAATGAAGAGACGGTCTCATTTTTGAGTAATTAAGCATCAAATACTTGTGAGAAATGCTAGAAATCATCAAAAACTCTATGTTTAATGCAATTCAATATATTCCTAGCCCAAGAGAGTATAAATGAGGTTGTTGCAATGAATTTAGTGAATGATGTGGTCACACATGCTGTTTTCAAGATCTTTCAGTGTGAATCAGTCATTACAACGAAAAGTGGAGCCTTCTTAGGAAGAAATGAAGAGACGGTCTCATTTTTGAGTAATTAAGTATCAAATGCTTGTGAGAAATGCTAGAATCATCAAAGACTCTTTGTTTAGTGGAATTCATCAGATTCCATGTCCCAAGGGTGTATAGATCTTGTTGTTGCAATGAATATTGTGAATGATGTGCTCAAACAAGCTCTTTTCAACATCCTAAAGTGTGAATGAGTGATAAGAACGAAAATTGGACCCTTGATAGGAAGAAATGAAAAGACGGTCTCATTTTTGCATAATTAAGCATCAAATTGATGCGGAAAACCCCAAAAAGACGTGGCTTAGGGACCCAACGCACATAATGAATCAAAGAACAACCAGGAAAGCTAAATCAGAGTTTAATAAGGCAAACCCTAGACCCAATATTCAAAGGAACACGAACCTAGGGTATTTAAGAAGGATATGGACGCCACACTCCAAAAAAGAAAGGAATTGGGAGTGATAAGTCGATTTAAATGCCACAAGAAAAAGTACCCTTTGATAAGTCCTTTAGTTCTTAAAAGAACTGAGGGAGAAAAACCCTTACTTTCTATTTCACTCAAAGTTGTCTTATTTCCAGAGCTTACAAGGGGTGCCTATTTATAGGCTTAGATAGCAATCCTAAAGAGCCAAAATTCCTATTTAGGAGAAATCCCTATTTTGTAGGAGAAATCCCTATTTTGGAGGAATTTCGGACTAATTCTAGCACATACAAAGAACTCCTATTTAGGAGTGATGCTATTACTTAGTTTGACCTATTAAGTATTCTAATTATATTTACTAGGCCTAGACTCTCCTTAAAACTTAAATTCGCACCATACTGATGCTTGGTTGGCCTGAACATCCTTAATGAGCCCATTTAGTGCTTCTTTCATCCTTCTGGTTCCATCTTGTGTTATTGGGCCTTATGGAATGTACAATAGACCTCTTGCATCGATTGTAGCTCTTACTCATGTTATTGGGCCTTCTGAAATGTGCAATGACCCTCTGGATTCTCATCATTCCCCCTTTCCTCGAAAGGATTCATCCTCGAATCATCCCCTTGTTTATATTTAGTGATGTTGGGAAAGGTCTGAATGAATTTGATCCACTTGGTATGTCTTTTGTTCAACTTTCCTTGTACAAAGAGGACAAGAACTGCATAAGGACTCATGCTTTCCCTTACATGCCCTTTTGAAATATGTTCCTCAACCTGCCTTTGAAACTGCCTTGTCTCCTTTGGATTACTCTTATATGTTGGCCGGTTTTGGATGGATGCACCAAGGATGAAATCAATTTGATGCTCAATTCCTCTCTTGGGTGGTCATCCACTTGGGTCATTGTCAGGAAATACATCTTCAAATTCCTATAATAGAGCAATAATAACACTAGGCAAAGACAGTTCAAGCTTGTTAGTATTGAAATAAGCCTCTTTGTGTAAAGGTATGATCATAGGTTGTTTGACATTAATTGCTCTTCTGACATCACTTTCTTTTGTATAGAAACTTTCTGTTTTCTTCTCTTTCTCTTGTGTTCTCACATTTTCTCCTCTCTTTTATCTTTTTTCCATCTCTCTTTTCTGTTCACTCTCAGTTTTAATCCTTAATTGATCCTTATAAGCTTGTTGAGGTGATAATGGTACAAGAGTGACGGGTTTATCATTCATTACAAAGGAATATCGATTCTTGAATCCATCGTGCATAACTCGTCTGTCAAACTGCCATGGCCTTCCTAATAGAATATGGCCTGCTTGCATAGGTACAACATCACATAAAACTTCATCGTGATACCTTCCAATAGAGAATGACATGAGCACTTGCTTATCTACCTTAACTTCACCACTCTTATTCAACCATTGAAGCTTATATGGCCTAGGATGCTTCATAGTAGGTAAATTCAGCTTCTCAACCATAGTTGTGCTAGCGACATTAGAAATGAAGAGACAGTCTCATTTTTCCATAATTAAGCATCAAATACTTGTGAGAAATACTAGAAATCATCGAGGACTTTTTCTTTAGTGCAATTCAACAGATTCCAAGTCTCAAGGGTGTATAGATCTTGTTGTTGAAATGAATATTGTGAATGATGTGGTCACACAAGCTGTTTACAAGATCTTTAAGTGTGAATCAGTCATTACAACGAAAAGTGGAGCCTTCTTAGGAAGAAATGAAGAGATGGCCTTTTTTTTGCGTAATTAAGCATCAAATACTTGTGCGAAAAGCTAGAAATCATCAAAGACACTTTGTTTAGTGCAATTCAACTTATTCCTAGTCCTAAGAGAGTATAGATGAGGTTGTTGCGATGAATTTAGTGAATGATGTGGTCATACAAGCTGTTTTCAAGATCTTTAACTGTGATTCAGTCATTACAATGAAAAGTGCAGCTTGGTTTGGATGAAATGAAGAGATGGTCTCATTTTTGAGTAATTAAGCATCAAATGCTTGTGAGAAATGCTAGAAATCATCAAAGACTCTATGTTTAATGCAATTCAATATATTCCTAGTCCCAAGAGAGTATAGATGAGGTTGTTGCAATGAATTTAGTGAATGATGTGGTCATACAAGCTGTTTTCAAGATCTTTTAGTGTGAATCTGTCATTACAACGAAAAGTGGAGCCTTGCTAGGAAGAAAGGAAGAGACGGTCTTATTTTTGCATAATTTAGCATCAAATAGTTGTGAGAAATGCTAGAAATCATCAAAGACTCTTTGTTTAGTGCAATTCAAAATATTCCTAGTCCCAAGAGAGTATAGATGAGGTCATTGCAATGAATTTAGTGAATGATGTGCTGAAACAAGCTGTTTTCAAGATCTTGAATTGTGAATGAGTGATTGGAATGAAAAGTGGACCCTTGTTAGCAAGAACTGAAGAGACGGTCTCATTTTTGAGTAATAAAGGATCAAATACTTGTGGGAAATGCTAGAAATCATGGAAAACACTTTGTTTAGTGCAATTCAACTTATTCCTAGTCGCAAGTGAGTATAGATGAGGTTGTTGCAATGAATTTAGTGAATGATGTGGTCATACAAGCTGTTTTCAAGATCTTTAACTGTGATTCAGTCATTACAGTGAAAAGTGCAGCTTGGTTTGGATGAAATGAAGAGACGGTCTCATTTTTGAGTAATTAAGCATCAAATGCTTGAGAGAAATGCTAGAAATCATCAATGACTCTTTGTTTAGAGCAATTCACCAGATTCTAAGTCCCAAGGGTGTATAGATCTTGTTGTTGCAATGAATATTGTGAATGATGTGGTCACACAAGCTGTTTTGAAGATCTTTAAGTGTGAATGAGTCATTACAACAAAAAGTGGTGCCTTGTTAGGAAGAAATGAAGAGACGGTCTCATTTTTGAGTAATTAAGAGTCAAATACTTGTGAGAAATGCTAAAACTCATCAAAAACTCTTTGTTTAGTGCAATTCAACTTATTCCTAGTCCCAAGAGAGTATAGATGAGGTTGTTGCAATGAAGTTAGTTAATGATGTGGTCATACAAGCTGTTTTCAAGACCTTTAAGTGTGAATGAGTCATTATAACGAAATGTCAAGCCTTGTTATGAAGAAATGAAGAGAGGGTCTCATTTTTGAGTAATTAAGCATCAAATACTTGTGTGAAATACTAGAAATCATCAAAGACTCTACGTTTAATGCAATGCAACATATTCCTAGTCCCAAGAGAGTATAGATGACATTTTTGCAGTGAATTTAGTGAATGATGCGGTCATACAAGCTGTTTTCGAGATCCTTTAATGTGAATCAGCCATTACAACGAAAAGCGGAGCCTTATTAGGAATAATGGAAGAGACGGCCTTATTTTTGCGTAATTAAGCATCAAGTACTTGTGAGAAATGTTAGAAAATATCGAAGACTCTTTGTTTAGTGCAATTCAACCTATTCCTAGTCCCAAGAGAGTATAGATGAGGTTGTTGCAATGAATATAGTGAATGATGTGCTCAAACAAGCTGTTTTCAAGATCTTTAAGTGTGAATGAGTGATTAGAACGAAAAGTGGGCCCTTGTTAGGAAGAAATGAAGAGACGGTCTCATTTTTGAGTAATTAAGTATCAGATACTTGTGAGAAATTCTATAAATCATCAAGGACTCTTTGTTTAATGCAATTCAACATATTCCCAGTCCAAAGAGAGTATAGATGAAGTTGTTGCAGTGAATTTAGTGAATGATGTGGTCATACAAGCTGTTTTCATGATCCTTTAGTGTGAATCAGTCATTAGAATGAAAAGTGGAGCCTTGTTAGGAGGAAAGGAAGAGACGGTCTTATTTTTGTGTAATTAAGCATCAAATACTTGTGTGAAAAGCTAGAAATCATCAAAGACTCTTTGTTCAGTGCAATTCAACTTCTTCCTAGTCCCAAGAGAGTATAGATGAGGTTGTTGCAAAGAATTTAGTGGATGATGTGGTCATACAAGCTGTTTTCAAGGTCTTTTAGAGTGTATCAGTCATTACAACAAAAAGTAGAGCCTTGTTAGGAAGAAAGGAAGAGACGGTCTTATTTTTGCGTAATTAAGCATCATATACTTGTGAGAAATGCTAGAAATTGTCAAAGACTCTATGTTTAGTGGAATTCAACTTATTCCTAGTCCCAAGAGAGTATAGATGAGGTTGTTGCAATGAATTTAGTGAATGATGTTCTAAAACAAGCTGTTTTCAAGATCTTTAAGTGTGAATGAGTGATTAGAACAAAAAGTGGACCCTTGTTAGGAAGAAATGAAGAGACGGTCTCACTTTTGAGTAATTAAGCATCAAATATTTGTGAGAAATGCTAGAAATCATCAAAGACTCTACGTTTAATGCAATTCAGCTTATTCCTAGACCCAATAGAGTATAGATGAGGTTGTTGCAATGAATTTAGTGAATGATGTGGTCATACAAGCTGTTTTCAAGATCTTTTTGTGTGAATCAATCATTACAATGAAAAGTGGAGCCTTGTTAGGAGGAAAAGAAGTGACCGTCTTATTTTTGCATACTTAAGCATGAAATACTTGTGAGAAAAGCAAGAAATTATCAAAGACTCTTTGTTTAGTGCAATCAACTTATTACTTTTCCCAAGAGAGTATAGATGAGGTTGTTGCAATGAATTTAGTGAGTGATGTGCTAAAACAAGCTGTTTTCAAGATCTTTAAGTGTGAATGAGTGATTAGAACGAAAAGTGGAGCCTTGCTAGGTAGAAATGCAGAGACGGTCTCATTTTTGAGTAATTAAGCATCAAATACTTGTGTGAAATGCTAGAAATCATCAAAGACTCTATGTTTAATGCAATTCAACATATTCCTAGTCCCAAGAGAGTATAGATGAGTTTGTTGCAATGAATTTAGTGAATGATGTGATCATACAATCTGTTTTCATGGTGTTTTTGTGTGAATCAGTCATTATAACAAAAAGTGGTGCCTTGTTGGGAAGAAATGAAGAGACGGTCTCATTTTTGAGTAATTAAGCATCAAATACTTGTGCGAAATTCTAGAAATCATCAATGACTCTTTGTTTAGAGCAATTCACCAGATTCCAAGTCCCAAGGGTGTATAGATCTTGTTGTTGCAATGAATATTGTGAATGATGTGGTCACACAAGCTGTTTTGAAGATCTTTAAGTGCGAATGAGTCGTTACAACAAAAAGTGCTGCCTTGGTAGGAAGAAACGAAGTGACAGACTCATTTTTGAGTAATTAAGCATCAAATACTTGTGAGAAATGATAGAAATCATCAAAGACACTTTGTTTAATACAATTCAACAGATTCCAATTCCCAAGGGTGTATAGATCTTGTTGTTGCAATGAATAATGTGAATGATCTGGTCACACAAGCTATTTTCAAGATCTTTAAGTGTGAATCTGTCATTACAACGAAAAGTGGAGACTTATTAGGAAGAAATGAAGTGACGGACTCATTTTTGAGTAATTAAGCATCAAATACTTGTGAGAAATGATAGAAATCATGAAAGACACTTTGTTTAGTGCAATTCAACAGATTCCAAGTCCCAAGGGTGTATAGATCTTGTTGTTGCAATGAATATTGTGAATGATGTGGTCACACAAGCTGTTTCCAAGATCTTTAAGTGTGAATGAGTCATAACAACGAAATGTGGAGCCTTGTTAGGAAGAAATGAAGAGACGATCTCATTTTTGAGTAATTAAGCATCAAATACTTGTGAGAAATGCTATACATCATCAAAGACTCTATGTTTAATGCAATTCAATATATTCCTAGTCCCAAAAGAGTATAGATGAGGTTGTTGCACTGAATTTGGTGAATGATGTGGCCATACAAGCTGTTTTCAAGTGTGAATCAGTCATTACGACGAAAAGTGGTTCTCGTTCGAAAGAAATGAAGAGACGGTCTCATTTTTGAGTAATTAAACATCAAATACTTGTGAGAAATGCTAGAAAACATCAAAGACACTATGTTTAATGCAATGCAACATATTCCTAGTCCTAATAGGGTATAGATGAGGTTGTTGCAATGAATTTAGTGAATGATGCGGTTATAAAAGCTGTTTTGAAGGTCTTGTAGTGTGAATCAGTCATTATGACGAAAAGTGGAGCCTTGTTTGGAAAAAATGAAGAAACGGGCTCATTTTTGAGTAATTAAGCAACAAATACTTGTGTGAAATGCTAGAAATCATCAAAGACTCTATGTTTAATGCAATTCAACATATTGCTTGTCCCAAGAGAGTATATATGAGGTTGTTGCAATCAATTTAGTGAATGATGTGGTCACTAAAGCTGTTTTCAAGATCTTTAAGTGTGAATCAGTCATTACAACAAATGTGGAGCCTTGTTAGGAAGAAATGAAGGGACGGTCTCATTTTTTAGTAATTAAGCATCAAATACTTGTGAGAAATGCTAGAAATCATCAAAGACTCTTTGTTTTGTGCAATTCAACAGATTCCAACTCCCAAGGGTGTATAGATCTTGTTGTTGCAAAGAATATTGTCAATGATGTGGTCACATAAGCTGTTTTCAAGATCATTAAGAGTGAATGAGTGATTCGAACAAACAGTGGACCCTTGTTAGGAAGAAATGAAAAGACGGTCTCATTTTTGAGTAATTAAGCATCAAATACTTGTGAGAAATGCTAAAAATCATCAAAGACTCTTTCTTTACTGCAATTCAACTTATTTGTAGTCCCAAGAGAGTATAGAAAAGGTTGTTGCAATGAATTTAGTGAATGATGTGCTTAAACAAGTTGTTTTCAAGATCTTTAATTGTGAATAAGTGATTAGAACAAAAAGTTGACCCTTGTTAGGAAGAAATGAAGTGACGGTCTCATTTTTGAGTAATTAAGCATCAAATACTTGTGAGAAATTCTAGAAATCATCAAGGACTCTTTGTTTAGTGCAATTCAACAAATTCTAAGTCCCAAGGGTGTATAGATCTTGTTGTTCCAATGAATATTGTGAATCATGTGGTCACACAAGCTGGTTTCAAGATCATTAAGTGTGAATGAGTGATTAGAACGGACAATGGACCCTTGTTAGGTAGAAATGAAGACACGGTCTCATTTTTGAGTAAATAAGCATAAAATACTTGTGAGAAATGCTAGAAATCATCAAAGACTCTTTCTTTACTACAATTCAACTTATTCGTGGTCCCAAGAGAGTATAGAACAGGTTATTGCAATGAATTTAGTGAATGATGTGCTCAAACAAGCTGTTTTCAAGATCTTTAAGTGTGAATGAGTGATTAGAACAAAAAGTGGACCCTTGTTAGGATGAAATGAATAGACGGTCTCATTTTTGAGTAATTAAGCATCAAATACTTGTGAGAAATGCTAGAAATCATCAAAGATTCTTTCTTTAGTGCAATTCAACTTATTTGTAATCCCAAGAGAGTATAGAAGAGGTTGTTGCAATGAATTTAGTGAATGATGTGGTCATACAAGCTGTTTTCAAGATCTTTAAGTGTGAATCAGTCATTATAACGAAAAGTGGAGCCTTGTTAGGAAGAAAAGAAGAGACGGTCTCATTTTTGAGCAATTAATCATCAAATACTTGTGAGAAATTCTAGAAATCATCAAGGACTCTTTGTTTTGTGCAATTCAACATATTCCAAGTCCCAAGGGTGTATAGATCTTGTTGTTGCAATGAATATTGTGAATGATGTGGTTGCACAAGCTGTTTTCAAGATCTTTAAGTGTGAATGAGTGATTAGAACGAACAGTGGACCCTTGTTAGGAAGAAATGAAGAGACAGTCTCATTTTTGAATAATTAAGCATCAAATACTTGTGAGAAATGTTAGAAATCATCGAAGACTCTTTCTTTTGATGCGGAAAAACCCCAAAAAGTCGTGGCTTAGGGACCCAACACACCCAATGATTGAAAGAACAACCAGGAAAGCTAAATCAATGTTTAATAACACAAACCCTAGACCCAATATTCGAAGGAACACGAACTTAGGGTTTTCAAGATGGATATGGACGCCACACTCCAGAAAAGAAAGGAATTGGGAGTGATAAGTTAATTTGAATGCCAGAAGAAGAATTACCTCTTGATAAGTTCTTTAGTTCTTAAAAGAACTGAGGGAGAAAAACCCTTGCTTTGTATTTCACTCAAAGTTATCTGATCTTCCAGAGCTTACAAGAGGTGCCTATTTATAGGCTAAGATAGCAATCCTAAAGAGGCATAAATTCCTAGTTAGGAGAAATCCTTATTTTGGAGGAATTTCGGACAAATTTCAGCAGATACAATGAACTCCTATTTAGGAGTGAATGCTATCACTTAGTCTGACCCATTAAGTAGTCCAATTATATTAATTAGGCCTGGACTCTCTTTAAAACTTGAATTCGCACCATTTGAAGCTTGGTTGGCCTGAATGTCCTGAATCAGCCCATTTAGTGCTTCTTTAATCTTTTTGGCCCTAGCTTGTGTTATTGGGCCTTCTGGAATGTGCAAGGGACCTCTTGCATCCATTGAAGCTCTAGCTCGTGTTATTGGGCCTTCTGGAATGTGCAATGGACCTCTTGCATCAATTGAAGCTCCAGCTCGTGTTATTGGGCCTTCTGGAATGTGCAATGGACCTTTTGGATCTATTGAAGCTTTCCACCCATCATCTCCATGATTCTTATCATCTTTACTACAATTCAACATATTTGTAGTCCCAAGAGAGTATAGAAGAAGTTGTTGCAAAGAATTTAGTGAATGATGTGGTCATACAAGTTGTTTTCAAGATCTTTAAGTGTGAATAAGTGATTAGAACGAAAAGTGGAGCCTTGTTAGGAAGAAATGAAGAGATGGTCTCATTTTTGAGCAATTAATCATCAAATAATTGTGAGAAATTCTAGAAATCATCAAGGACTCTTTGTTTTGTGCAATTCAACAGATTCTAAGTCCCAAGGGTGTATAGATCTTGTTGTTGCAATGAATATTGTTAATGATGTGGTCACACAAGCTATTTTCAAGATCCTTAAGTGTGAATGAGTCATTACAATGATAAGTGGTGCCTTGTTAGGAAGAAATGAAGAGACGGTCTCATTTTTGAGTAATTAAGCCTCAAATACTTGTGAGAAATGCTAGAAATCATCAAAGACTCTTCGTTTAGTGCAATTCAACGTATTCTTAGTCCCAAGAGAGTATAGATGAGGTTGTTGCAATGAATTTAGTGAATGATGTCCTCAAACAACCTGTTTTCAAGATCTTTAAGTGTGAAAGAGTGATTAGAACCACAAGTAGACCCTTGTTAGTAAGAAATGAAGTGACGGTCTTATTTTTTAGTAATTAACCATCAAATACTTGTGAGAAATGCTAGAAATCATCAAAGACTCTTTCTTGAGGCCAATTCAACTTATTCCTAGTCTCAAGAGAGTATAGATGAGGTTGTTACATTGAATTTAGTGAACGATGTGCTCAAACAAGCTGTTTTCAAGATCTTTAAGTGTGAATGAGGGATTAGAAGGAAAAATGGGCCCTTGTTATGAAGAAAAGAAGAGACAGTCTCATTTTTGAGTAATTAAGCATCAAATACTTGTGTGAAATGCTAGAAATCCTCAAAGACTCTATGTTTAATGCAATTCAACATATTCCTAGTCCCAAGAGAGTATAGATGAGGTTGTTGCAATGAGTTTAGTGAATGATGTGGTCATACATGCTGTTTTCAATATCTTTAAGTGTAAATCAGTCATCACAACGAAAAGTGGAGGCTTGTTAGGAAGAAATGAAGAGACGGTTTTATTTTTGAGTAATTAAGCTTCAAATACTTGTGAGAAATGCTAGAAATCATCAAAGACTCTTTCTTTTGTGCAATTCTACTTATTCCTAGTCCCAAGAGAGTATAGATGAGGTTGTTTGAATGAATTTAGTGAATGATGTGCTCAAACAAGCTGTTTTCAAGATCTTTATGTGTCAATGAGTCACTAGCACGAAAGGTGTACCCTTGTTCGGAAGAAATGAAGGGACGGTCTCATTTTTGTGTAATTAAGCATCAAATACTTGTGAGAAATTCTAGAAATCTTCAAGGACTCTTTGTTAAGTGCAATTCAACAGATTCCAAGTCCCAAGGGTGTATAGATCTTGTTGTTGCAATGAATATTGTGAATGATGTGGTCACACAAGCTGTTTTCAATATCTTTAAGTGTGAATGAGTGATTACAATGAAAAGTGGGCCTTGTTAGGAAGAAATGAAGAGACAGTTTTATTTTTGAGTAATTAAGCTTCAAATACTTGTGAGAAATGCTAGAAATCATCAAAGACTCTTTCTTTTGTGCAATTCTACTTATTCCTAGTCCCAAGAGAGTATAGATCAGGTTGTTTGAATGAATTTAGTGAATGATGTGCTCAAACAAGCTGTTTTCAAGATCTTTATGTGTCAATGAGTCACTAGCACGAAAGGTGTACCCTTGTTCGGAAGAAATGAAGGGACGGTCTCATTTTTGTGTAATTAAGCATCAAATACTTGTGAGAAAATCTAGAAATCTTCAAGGACTCTTTGTTAAGTGCAATTCAACAGATTCCAAGTCCCAAGGGTGTATAGATCTTGTTGTTGCAATGAATATTGTGAATGATGTGGTCACACAAGCTGTTTTCAATATCTTTAAGTGTGAATGAGTGATTACAACGAAAAGTGGGCCTTGTTAGGAAGAAATGAAGAGACGGTTTTATTTTTGAGTAATTAAGCATCAAATACTTGTGAGAAATGCTAGAAATCATCAAAGACTCTTTCTTTTGTGCAATTCAACTTATTCCTAGTCCCAAGAGAGTATAGATGAGGTTGCTGCCATAAATTTAGTGAATGATGTGGTGATACAAACTGTTTTCAAGATCTTTATGCGTGAATCAGTCATTATAATGAAAAGTGGAGCCTTGTAAGGAAGAAATGAAGAGACGGTCTCATTTTTGAGTAATTAACCATCAAATACTTGTGAGAAAAGCTAGAAATCATCAAAGACTCTTTCTTTAGCACAAATCAACTTATTCCTAGTCCCAAGAGAGTATAGATGAGGTTGTTTGAATGAATTTAGTGAATGATGTGCTCAAAAAAGCTGTTTTCAAGATCTTTATGTGTGAAGGAGTGAATAGTACGAAAAGTGTACCCTTGTTAGGAAGAAATATAGAGACGGTCTCATTTTTGAGTAATTAAGCATCAAATACTTGTGTGAAATGCTAAAAATCATCAAAGACTCTATGTTTAATGCAATTCAACATATTCCTAGTCCCAAGAGAGTATAGATGAGGTTGTTGCAATGAGTTTAGTGAATGATGTGGTCATAAAAGCTATTTTCAATCTCTTTAAGTGTAAATCAGTCATCACAATGAAAAGTGGAGCCTTGCTAGGAAGAAATGAAGAGACGGTTTTATTTTTAAGTAATGAAGCATCAAATACTTGTGAGAAATGCTAGAAATCATCAAAGACTCTTTCTTTTGTGCAATTCAACTTATTCCTAGTCCCAAGAGAGTATAGATGAGGTTGCTGCCATGAATTTAGTGAATGATGTGGTGATACAAGCTGTTTTCAAGATCTTTATGCGTGAATCAGTCATTATAACGAAAAGTGGAGCCTTGTAAGGAAGAAATGAAGAGACGGTCTCATTTTTGAGTAATTAACCATCAAATACTTGTGAGAAATGCTAGAAATCATCAAAGACTCTTTCTTTAGCGCAAATCAACTTATTCCTAGTCCCAAGAGAGTATAGATGAGGTTGTTTGAATGAATTTAGTGAATGATGTGCTCAAAAAAGCTGTTTTCAAGATCTTTATGTGTGAATGAGTGAATAGTACGAAAAGTGTACCCTTGTTAGGAAGAAATAAAGAGACGGTCTCATTTTTGAGTAATTAAGCATCAAATACTTGTGTGAAATGCTAGAAATCATCAAACACTCTATGTTTAATGCAATTCAACATATTCCTTGTCCCAAGAGAGTATAGATGAGGTTGTTGCAATGAGTTTAGTGAATGATGTGGTCATACAAGCTATTTTCAATATCTTTAAGTGTAAATCAGCCATCACAACGAAAAGTGGAGCCTTGCTAGGAAGAAATGAAGAGACGGTTTTATTTTTGAGTAATTAAGCATCAAATTCTTGTGAGAAATGCTAGAAATCATCAAAGACTCTTTCTTTTGTGCAATTCAACTTATTCCTAGTCGCAAGAGAGTATAGATGAGGTTGTTTGAATGAATTTAGTGAATGATGTGCTCAAACAAGCTGTTTTCAAGATCTTTATGTGTCAATGAGTCACTAGCACGAAAGGTGTACCCTTGTTCGGAAGAAATGAAGGGATGGTCTCATTTTTGTGTAATTAAGCATCAAATACTTGTGAGAAATTCTAGAAATCTTCAAGGACTCTTTGTTTAGTGCAATTCAATAGATTCCAAGTCCCAAGGGTGTATAGATCTTGTTGTTGCAATGAATATTGTGAATGATGTGGTCACACAAGCAGTTTTCAATATCTTTCAGTGTGAATGAGTGATTAGATGGAAAAGTGAACCCTTGTTAGGATGAAATGAATAAACGGTCTCATTTTTTAGTAATTAAGCATCAAATAATTATGAGAAATGCTAGAAATCGTCAAAGCCTCTTTGTTTAGTGCAATTCAACGTATTCCTAGTCTCAAGAGAGTATAGATGAGGTTGCTGCCATGAATTTAGTGAATGATGTTGTGATACAAGCTGTTTTCAAGATCTTTATGTGTGAATCAGTCATTACAATGAAAAGTGGAGCCTTGTAAGGAAGAAATGAAGAGACGGTCTCATTTTTGAGTAATTAAGCATCAAATACTTGTGAAAAGTGCTAGAAATCATCGAAGACTCTTTCTTTAGTGCAAATCAACTTATTCCTAGTCCCAAGAGAGTATAAATGAGGTTGTTTGAATGAATTTAGTGAATGATGTGCTCAAAAAAGCTGTTTTCAAGATCTTTATGTGTGAATGGGTCATTAGCACGAAAAGTCTACCCTTGTTAGGAAGAAATGAAGAGACGGTCTCATTTTTGTGTAATTAAGCATCAAATACTTGTGAGAAATTCTAGAAATCATCAAGGACTCTTTGTTTAGTACAATTCAATAGATTGCAAGACCCAAGGGTGTATAGATCTTGTTGTTGCAATGAATATTGTCAATGATGTGGTCACACAAGCTGTTTTCAAGATCTTTAAATGTGAATGAATCACTACAACGAAAAGTGGTGCCTTGTTAGGAAGAAATGAAGAGATGGTGTTATTTTTGAGTAATTAAGCATCAAATACTTGTGAGAAATGCTAGAAATCATCAAAGACTCTTTCTTTTGTGCAATTCAACTTATTCCTAGCCCCAAGAGAGTATAGATGAGGTTGCTGCCATGAATTTAGTGAATGATGTGGTGATACAAGCTGTTTTCAAGATCTTTATGCGTGAATCAGTCATTATAACGAATAGTGGAGCCTTGTAAGGAAGAAATGAAGAGACGGTCTCATTTTTGAGTAATTAACCATCAAATACTTGTGAGAAATGCTAGAAATCATCAAAGACTCTTTCTTTAGCGCAAATCAACTTATTCCTAGTCCCAAGAGAGTATAGATGAGGTTGTTTGAATGAATTTAGTGAATGATGTGCTCAAAAAAGCTGTTTTCAAGATCTTTATGTGTGAATGAGTGAATAGTACGAAATGTGTACCCTTGTTAGGAAGAAATAAAGAGACGGTCTCATTTTTGAGTAATTAAGCATCAAATACTTGTGTGAAATGCTAGAAATCCTCAAAGACTCTATGTTTAATGCAATTCAACATATTCCTAGTCCCAAGAGAGTATAGATGAGGTTGTTGCAATGAGTTTAGTGAATGATGTGGTCATACAAGCTATTTTCAATATCTTTAAGTGTAAATCAGTCATCACAACGAAAAGTGGAGCCTTGCTAGGAAGAAATGAAGAGACGGTTTTATTTTTGAGTAATTAAGCATCAAATACTTGTGAGAAATGCTAGAAATCATCAAAGACTCTTTCTTTTGTGCAATTCTACTTATTCCTAGTCGCAAGAGAGTATAGATGAGGTTGTTTGAAAGAATTTAGTGAATGATGTGCTCAAACAAGCTGTTTTCAAGATCTTTATGTGTCAATGAGTCACTAGCACGAAAGGTGTACCCTTGTTCGGAAGAAATGAAGGGACGGTCTCATTTTTGTGTAATTAAGCATCAAATACTTGTGAGAAATTCTAGAAATCTTCAAGGACTCTTTGTTTAGTGCAATTCAACAGATTCCAAGTCCCAAGGGTGTATAGATCTTGTTGTTGCAATGAATATTGTGAATGATGTGGTCACACAAGCAGTTTTCAATATCTTTAAGTGTGAATGAGTGATTAGAAGGAAAAGTGAACCCTTGTTAGGATGAAATAAAGAGATGGTGTTATTTTTGTGTAATTAAGCATCAAATACTTGTGAGAAATGCTAGCAATCATCAAAGACTTTATGTTTGATGCAATTCAACATATTCCCAGTCCAAAGAGAGTAGAGATGACATTGTTGGAGTGAATTTAGTGAATGATGTGGTCAGACAAGCTGTTTTCACGATCTTTAAGTGGGAATCAGCCACTACAACGAAATGTGGAGGCTTGTTAGGAAGAAAGGAAGCGACGATCTTATTTCTGCGTAATTAAGCATCAAATACTTGTATGAAATGCTAGAAATCATCGAAGACTCTTTGTTTAGTGCAATCCAACATATTCCTAGTCCCAAGAGAGTATAGATGAGGTTGTTGGAATGAGTTTAGTGAATGATATGGTCATACAAGCTGTTTTCAATATCTTTAAGTGTGAATCAGTCATCACAACGAAAAGTGGAGGCTTGTTAGGAAGAAATGAAGACACGGTTTTATTTTTGAGTAATTAAGCATCAAATACTTGTGAGAAAAGCTAGAAATCATCAAAGACTCTTTCTTTAGTGCAATTCAACTTATTCATAGTCCCAAGAGAGTATGGATGAGGTTGTTTGAATGAATTTAGTGAATGATGTGCTCAAACAAGCTGTTTTCACGATCTTCATGTGTGAATGAGTTATTAGCACGAAAAGTGTACCCTTGTTAGGAAGAAATGAAGAGACGGTCTCATTTTTGAGCAATTAATCATCAAATACTTGTGAGAAACGCAAGAAATCATCAAAGACTCTTTGTTTAGTGCAATCCAACATATTCCTAGAGTATAGATGAGGTTGTTGCAATGAATTAAGTGAATGATGTGGTGATACAAGCTGTTTTCAAGATCTTTAAGTGTGAATCAGTCATTACAACGAAATGTGGAGCTTTGTAGGGAAGAAATGAAGAGATGGTCTCATTTTTGAGTAATTAAGCATCAAATACTTGTGAGAAATGCTAGAAATAATCAAAGACTCTTTCTTTGGTGCAATTCAACTTATTCCTGTCTCATTTTTCAGTAATTAAGCATCAAATACTTATGAGAAATGTTAGAAATCATCAAAGACTCTATATTTAATGCAATTCAACATCTTCCTTGTCCTTAGAGAGTATACATGAGGTTGTTGCAATGAATTTAGTGAATGATGTGCTCAAACAAGCTGTTTTGAAGCTCTTTAAGTGTGAATGAGTGATTAAAACGAAAGGTGGGCCCTTGTTAGGAAGAAATGAAGAGACGGTCTCATTTTTGAGTAATTAAGCGTCAAATACTTGTGAGAAATGCTAAAAATCATCAAGGACTCTTTGTTTAGTGCAATCCAACATATTCCTACTCGCAAGAGAGTATAGATGAGGTTATTGCAATGAATTAAGTGAATGATGTGGTGATACAAGCCGTTTTCAAGATCTTTATGTGTGAATCAGTCATTACAACGAAAAGTGGAGCTTTGTAAGGAAGAAATGAAGAGACGGTCCCATTTTTGAGTAAGTAAGCATCAAATACTTGTGTGAAATGCTAGAAATCATGAAAGACTCTATGTTTAATGGAATTCAACATATTCCTAGTCCCAAGAGTGATGAGAACTGTAGACATGAAGGGTGGAAGGCTTCAATGGATGCAAGAGGTCCATTGCACCTTCCAAAAGGCCCAATAACACAAGCTAGGGCCAGAAAGATTAAAGAAGTACTGAATGGGCTGATTCAGGATGCTCAGGCCAACTCAGCTTCAAATGGTGCGAATTTAAACTTGGAAGAGAGTCCAGGCCCTATTAATATCATTAGAGTAATTAAAGTGCTAGGACTAATAATAGTAGTCACTCCAAATTAGGAGTTTATTTTCCATATAAGAATTTGTACCTAGATAGGAATTCCGCCTAAATAAGGAATTGTCCTCACTAGGAATTTATGCCTCTTTAGGATTGCTATCTAAGCCTATAAATAGGCACCCCTTGTAAGCTTTGGAAATAAGACAATCAAGAAATCATACAACTTTGAGTGAAATAAACAGCAAGGGTTTTTCTCCCTCGGTTCTTTTAAGAACTAAAGAACTTATCAAGAGGTACTTCTTCTTGTGGCATTCAAATCGACTTATCACTCCCAATTCCTTCCTTTTCTGGAGTGTGGCGTCCATATCCTTCTCGAATACCCTAGGTTCGTGTTCCTTTGAATATTGGGTCTAGGGTTTGTGTTATTAAACTCTGATTTAGCTTTCCTGGTTGTTCTTTGATTCATTGTGTGCGTTGGGTCCCTAAGCCACGTCTTTTTGGGGTTTTCCGCATCAGTTGGTATCAGAGCCCGGCTCTAAATCAGAAAAAATAAAAAAAATAATATGTCTTCAAAAGACACAGGTGCTGCTCAGGAGGGAGCTGTTGACATGTCCTTCATGATCAGAGCTATGCAACAACAATTTGAGCACATGAATACCAGATTTGATGATATGAGAGATAGAATGGAGGAGCAAGCTAATACAATATCAGAGTTGCAAAGGAGGTATGAAACTTATGAGGTTCCTAAAGCAAGAAGGCAATTGAAACGTGCCTATGACCATGAAGATGATGATTCTGTGCCATCAACAAAGGGTGGAGGTGATGGAGAGAAGTATCTGATTAATGAAGTAGCTCTCATCACAAGGCAAGCATTGGATGTGCAAGTTAAACAAGAAAATGAGGAGATAACATTTTTCAGACAAGGTGTTTCATCAAAGATAAGGTATGTAGTATGATTATTGATGGTGGGTGTTGCACTAATGTCGCTAGCACAACTATGGTTGAGAAGCTGAATTTACCTACTATGAAGCATCCTAAACCATACAAGCTTCAATGGATGAATGAGAGTGGTGAAGTTAAAGTAGATAAGCAAGTGCTCGTGTCATTTTCTATTGGAAGGTATCACGATGAAGTTTTATGTGATGTTGTACCTATGCAAGCAGGCCATATTCTATTAGGAAGGCCATGGCAGTTTGACAGACGAGTTATGCACGATGGATTCAAGAATCGATATTCCTTTGTAATGAATGATAAACCCGTCACTCTTGTACCATTATCACCTTAACAAGCTTATGAGGATCAATTAAGGATTAAAACTGAGAGTGAACAGAAAAGAGAGATGGAAAAAAGAGAAAAGAGAGGAGAAAATGTGAGAACACAAGAGAAAGAGAAGAAAACAGAAAGTTCCTATGCAAAAGAAAGTGATGTACAAAGAGCAATTTTTGCCAAACAACCTATGATGATACTTTTGTATAAAGTGGCTTATTTTAATACTAACAAGTTTGAGCCATCTTTGCCTAGTGTTGTTGTTGTTCTATTGCAGGAATTTGAAGGTGTATTCCATGACAATCACCCAACTGGATTACCACCCAAGAGAGGAATTGAGTATCAAATTGATTTCATCCTTGGTGCATCCATCCAAAATCGACCAGCATATAAGAGTAATCCTAAGGAGACAAAGGAGCATAAAAGACAGGTTGAAGAACTTATTTTCAAAGGATATGTGAGGGAAAGCATGAGTCATTGTGTAGTTCCTATCCTACTTGTACGAGGAAAGTTGAACAGAAGGCATGCCAAGTGGATCAAATTCATTCAGACCTTTTCCTACGTCATCAAGTATAAACAAGGTGATGATTCGAGGACGAATCTTTTTGAGGAAAGGGGGAATGATGAGAACTGTAGACATGAAGGGTGGAAGGCTTCAATGGATGCAAGAGGTCCATTGCACATTCCAGAAGGCCCAATAACACAAGCTAGGGCCAGAAAGATTAAAGAAGTACTAAATGGGCTGATTCAGGATGCTCAGGCCAACTCAACTTCAAATGGTGCGAATTTAAACTTGGAAGAGAGTCCAAGCCCTATTAATATCATTAGAGTAATTAAAGTGCTAGGACTAATAATAGTAGTCACTCCAAATTAGGAGTTTATTTTCCATATAAGAATTTGTACCTAGATAGGAATTCCGCCTAAATAAGGAATTGTCCTCACTAGGAAATTATGCCTCTTTAGGATTGCTATCTAAGCCTATAAATAGGCACCCCTTGTAAGCTTTGGAAATAAGACAATCAAGAAATCATACAACTTTGAGTGAAATAAACAGCAAGGGTTTTTCTCCCTCGGTTCTTTTAAGAACTAAAGAACTTATCAAGAGGTACTTCTTCTTGTGGCGTTCAAATCGACTTATCACTCCCAATTCCTTCCTTTTCTGGAGTGTGGCGTCCATATCCTTCTCGAATACCCTAGGTTCGTGTTCCTTCGAATATTGGATCTAGGGTTTGTGTTATTAAACTCTGATTTAGCTTTCCTGGTTGTTCTTTGATTCATTGTGTGCGTTGGGTCCCTAAGCCACGTCTTTTTGGGGTTTTCCACATCAAAGAGGGTATAGATGAGGTTGTTGCAATGAGTTTAGTGAATGATGTGGTCATACAAGCTGTTTTCAATATCTTTTAGTGTGAATCAGTCATCACAATGAAAAGTGGAGCCTTGTTAGGAAGAAATGAAGAGACGGTTTTATTTTTGAATAATTAAGCATCAAATACTTGTGAGAAATGCTAGAAATCATCAAAGACTCTTTCTTTAGTGCAATTCGACTTATTCGTAGTCCCAAGAGAGTATAGATGAGGTTGTTTGAATGAATTTAGTGAATGATGTGCTCAAAGAAGCTGTTTTCAAGATCTTTTTGTGTGAATGAGTCATTAGCACGAAAGGTGTACCCTTGTTAGAAAGAAATGAAGAGACGGTCTCATTTTTGAGCAATTAATCATTAAATACTTGTGAGAAATGCCAGAAATCATCAAAGACTCTTTGTTTAGTGCAATATAACATATTCCTAGTCCCAAGAGAGTATAGATGAGGTAGTTGCAATGAATTAAGTGAATGATGTGGTGATAGAAGCCGTTTTCAAGATCTTTATGTGTGAATCAGTCATTACAACGAAAAGTGGAGCCTTGTAAGGAAGAAATGAAGAGACGGTCTCATTTTTGAGTAATTAAGCATCAAATACTTGTGTAAAATGCTAGAAATCATCAAGGACTCTATGTTTAGTGCAATTCAACATATTCCTAGTCCCAAGAGGGTATAGATGAGGTTGTTGCAATGAGTTTAGTGAATGATGTGGTCATACAAGCTATTTTCAATATCTTTAAGTGTCAATCGGTCATCACAATGAAAAGTGGAGCCTTGTTAGGAAGAAATGAAGAGACGGTTTTATTTTTGAATAATTAAGCATCAAATACTTGTGAGAAATGCTAGAAATCATCAAAGACTCTTTCTTTAGTGCAATTCAACTTATTCGTAGTCCCAAGAGAGTATAGATGAGGTTGTTTGAGTGAATCTAGTGAATGATGTGCCCAAACAAGCTGTTTTCAAGATCTTTATGTCTGAATGAGTAATTAGCACGAAAAGTGTACCCTTGTTAGGAAGCAATGAAGAGACGGTCTCATTTTTGAGCAATTAATCATCAAATACTTGTGAGAAATGCTAGAAATAATCAAAGACTCTTTCTTTGGTGCAATTCAACTTATTCCTGTCTCATTTTTCAGTAATTAAGCATCAAATACTTATGAGAAATGTTAGAAATCATCAAAGACTCTATATTTAATTCAATTCAACATCTTCCTTGTCCTTAGAGAGTATACATGAGGTTGTTGCAATAAATTTAGTGAATGATGTGCTCAAACAAGCTGTTTTGAGGCTCTTTAAGTGTGGATGAGTGATTAAAACGAAAAGTGGGCCCTTGTTAGGAAGAAATGAAGAGACGGTCTCATTTTTGAGTAATTAAGCATCAAATACTTGTGAGAAATGCTAGAAATCATCAAGGACTCTTTGTTTAGTGCAATCCAACATATTCCTAGTCCCAAGAGAGTATAGATGAGGTTGTTGCAATGAATTAAGTGAATGATGTGGTGATACAAGTCGTTTCCAAGATCTTTATGTGTGAATCAGTCATTACAACGAAAAGTGGAGCCTTGTAAGGAAGAAAAGAAGAGACGGTCTCATGTTTGCGCAATTAATTATCAAATTATTGTGAGAAATGCTAGAAATCATCAAAGACTCTTTGTTTAGTGCAATCCAACATATTCCTAGTCCCAAGAGAGTATAAATGAGGTTGTTGCAATGAGTTTAGTGAATGATGTGGTCATAAAAGCTGTTTTCAATATCTTTAAGTGTGAATCAGTCATCACAATGAAAAGTGGAGCCTTGTTAGGAAGAAATGAAGAGACGATTTTATTTTTGAATAATTAAGCATCAAATACTTGTGAGAAATGCTAGAAATCATCAAAGACTCTTTCTTTAGTGCAATTCAACTTATTCGTAGTCCCAAGAGAGTATAGATGAGGTTGTTTGAGTGAATTTAGTGAATGATGTGCCCAAACAAGCTGTTTTCAAGATCTTTATGTGTGAATGAGTAATTAGCACGAAAAGTGTACCCTTGTTAGGAAGAAATGAAGAGACGGTCTCATTTTTGAGCAATTAATCATCAAATACTTGTGAGAAATGCTAGAAATCATCAAAGACTCTTTGTTTAGTGCAATCCAACATATTCCTAGTCGCAAGAGAGTATAGATGAGGTTGTTGCAATGAATTAAGTGAATGATGTGGTGATACAAGCCCTTTTCAAGATCTTTATGTGTGAATCAGTCATTACAACGAAAAGTGGAGCCTTGTATGGAAGAAATGAAGAGACGGTCCCATTTTTGAGTAATTAAGCATCAAATACTTGTGAGAAATTCTAGAAATCATGAAGGACTCTTTTTTTAGTGCAATCCAACATATTCCTAGTCCCAAGAGAGTGTAGATGAGGTTGTTGCAATGAGTTAAGTGAATGATGTGGTGATACAAGCCATTTTCAAGATCTTTATGTGTGAGTCAGTCATTACAACGAAAAGTGGAGCCTTGTAAGGAAGAAATGAAGAGACAGTCTCATTTTTGAGTAACTAAGCATCAAATACTTGTGAGAAATTCTAGAAATCATCAAGGACTCTTTGTTTAGTGCAATCCAACATATTCCTAGTCCCAAGAGAGTATAGATGAGGTTGTTGCAATGAATTAAGTGAATGATGTGGTGATACAAGCCGTTTCCAAGATCTTTATGTGTGAATCAGTCATTACAACGAAAAGTGGAGCCTTGTAAGGAAGAAAAGAGGAGACGGTCTCGTTTTTTAGCAATTAATTATCAAATTCTTGTGAGAAATGCTAGAAATCATCAAAGACTCTTTGTTTAGTGCAAGCCAACATATTCCTAGTCCCAAGAGAGTATAAATGAGGTTGTTGCAATGAGTTTAGTGAATGATGTGGTCATACAAGCTGTTTTCAATATCTTTAAGTGTGAATCGGTCATCACAATGAAAAGTGTACCCTTGTTAGGAAGAAATGAAGAGACGGTCTCATTTTTGAGCAATTAATCATCAAATACTTGTGAGAAATGCTAGAAATCATCAAAGACTCTTTGTTTAGTGCAATCCAACATATTCCTAGTCCCAAGAGAGTATAGATGAGGTTGTTGCAATGAATTAAGTGAATGATGTGGTGATACAAGCCGTTTTCAAGATCTTCATGTGTGAATCAGTCATTACAACGAAAAGTGGAGCCTTGTAAGGAAGAAATGAAGAGACGGTCCCATTTGTGAGTAATTAAGCATCAAATACTTGTGAGAAATTCTAGAAATCATGAAGGACTCTTTGTTTAGTGCAATCCAACATATTCCTAGTCCCAAGAGAGTGTAGATGAGGTTGTTGCAATGGGTTAAGTGAATGATGTTGTGATACAAGCCGTTTTCAAGATCTTTATGTGTGAATCAGTCATTACAAGGAAAAGTGGAGCCTTGTAAGGAAGAAATGAAGAGACGGTCTCATTTTTGAGTAACTAAGCATCAAATACTTGTGAGAAATTCTAGAAATCATGAAGGACTCTTTGTTTAGTGCAATTCAAGAGATTCCAGGTCCCACGGGTGTATAGATCTTGTTGTTGCAATGAATATTGAGAATGATGTGCTCAAAGAAGCTGTTTTCAAGATCTTTAAGTGTGAATGAGTAATTAGATCGAAAAGTGGACCCTTGTTAGGAAGAAATGAAGAGATGGTCTCATTTTTGAGTAACTAAGCATTAAATACTTGTGTGAAATGCTAGAAATCATCAAAGACTCTTTCTCTAGTTCAATTCACCATATTCCTAGTCCAAAGAGAGTATAGATGAGGTTGAATGATGTGCTCAAACAAGCTGTTTTCAAGATCTTTATGTGTGAATGAATCATTAGCACGAAAAGTGTGCCCTTGTTAGGAAGAAATGAAGAGACGGTCTAATTTTTGAGCAATTAATCATCAAATACTTGTGAGAAATTCTAGAAATCACAAGGGTGTATAGATGTTGTTGCATTGAATATTGTGAATGATGTGGTCACACAAGCTGCCTTAAAGATCTTTAAGTGTGAATGAGTCAGTACAACGAAAAGTGGAGCCTTAGAAGGAAAAAATGAAGAGACGGTCTCATTTTTGAGTAATTAAGCATCAAATACTTGTGAGAAAATATAGAAATCATCAAGGACTCTATGTTTAATGCAATTCAACATATTCCTCGTCCAAAGAGAGTATTGATGACGTTGTTGCAGTGAATTTTGTGAATGATGTGGTCATAGAAGCTGTTTTCATGGTCTTTAAGTGTGAAACAGTCATTACAACGAAAAGTGGATGCTCGTTATGAAAAAAGGAAGAGACGATCTTATTTTTGCGTAATTAAGCATCAAATACTTGTGAGAAATGTTAAAAATCATCAAAGACTCTTTGTTTAGTGCAATCCAACATATTCCTAGTCCCAAGAGAGTATAGATGAGGTTGTTGCAATGAATTTAGTGAATGATTTGCTCAAACAAGCTGTTCTTAGGATGTTTATGTGTGAATGAGTGATTAGAATGAAAAGTGGACCCTTTGTTAGGAAGAAATGAAGAGATGGTCTTATTTTTGAGTTATTAAGCATTAAATACTTGTGAGAAATTCTAGAAATCATCAAGGACTCTTTGTTTAGTGCAATTCAATAGATCTTGTTGTTGCAATAGATATTGTGAATGATGTGGTCACACAAGCTATTTTCAAGATCTTTAAGTGTGAAGGAGTCATTACAACGAAAAGTGGAGCCTTGTAAGGAAGAAATGAAGTGACGGTCTCATTTGAGTAATTAACCATCAAATACTTGTGAGAAATGCTAGAAATCATCAAAGACTCTATGTTTAAAGCAATTTAACATATTCCTAGCCCAAAGAGAGTATAGATGATGTTGTTGTAATGAATATTGTGAATGATGTGGTCACTCAAGCTGTTTTCAAGATCTTTAAGTGTGAATGAGTCATTACAACGAAAGGTGGAGCCTTGTAAGGAAGAAATGAAGAGACGAGCTCATTTTTGAGTAATTAAGCATCAAATACTTGTGAGAAATGCTAGAAATCGTCAAAGACTGTATGTTTAATGCAGTTCAACATATTCCTAGACCAAAGAAAGTATAGATGACGTTGTTGCAATGAATATTGTGAATGATGTGGTCACTCAAGCTGTTTTCAAGATCTTTATGTGTGAATGAGTCATTACAACGAAAAGTGGAGCCTTGTAAGGAAGAAATGAAGTGACGGTCTCATTTTTGAGTAATTAACCATCAAATACTTGTGTAAAATGCTAGAAATCATCAAAGACTCTATGTTTAATTCAATTCAACATATTCCTAGTCCCAAGAGGGTATAGATGAGGTTGTTGCAATGAGTTTAGTGAATGATGTGGTCATACAAGCTGTTTTCAATATCTTTAAGTGTGAATCGGTCATCACAATGAAAAGTGGAGCCTTGTTAGGAAGAAATGAAGAGACGGTTTTATTTTTGAATAATTAAGCATGAAATACTTGTGAGAAATGCTAGAAATCATCAAAGACTCTTTCTTTAGTGCAATTCAACTTATTCGTAGTCCCAAGAGAGTATAGATGAGGTTGTTTGAGTGAATCTAGTGAATGATGTGCCCAAACAAGCTGTTTTCAAGATCTTTATGTGTGAATGAGTAATTAGCACGAAAAGTGTACCCTTGTTAGGAAGCAATGAAGAGACGGTCTCATTTTTTAGCAATTAATCATCAAATACTTGTGAGAAATGCTAGAAATAATCAAAGACTCTTTCTTTGGTGCAATTCAACTTATTCCTGTCTCATTTTTCAGTAATTAAGCATCAAATACTTATGAGAAATGTTAGAAATCATCAAAGACTCTATATTTAATGCAATTCAACATCTTCCTTGTCCTTAGAGAGTATACATGAGGTTGTTGCAATGAATTTAGTGAATGATGTGCTCAAACAAGCTGTTTTGAAGCTCTTTAAGTGTGAATGAGTGATTAAAACGAGAAGTGGGCCCTTCTTAGGAAGAAATGAAGAGATGGTTTCATTTTTGAGTAATTAAGCATCAAATACTTGTGAGAAATGCTAGAAATCATCAAGGACTCTTTGTTTAGTGCAATCCAACATATTCCTAGCCCCAAGAGAGTATAGATGAGGTTGTTGCAATGAATTAAGTGAATGATGTGGTGATACAAGTCGTTTCCAAGATCTTTATGTGTGAATCGGTCATTACAACGAAAAGTGGAGCTTTGTAAGGAAGAAAAGAAGAGACGGTCTCATTTTTGAGCAATTAATTATCAAATTCTTGTGAGAAAGGCTAGAAATCATCAAAGACTCTTTGGTTAGTGCAATCCAACATATTCCTAGTCCCAAGAGAGTATAAATGAGGTTGTTGCAATGAGTTTAGTGAATGATGTGGTCATACAAGCTGTTTTCAATATCTTTAAGTGTGAATCAGTCATCACAATGAAAAGTGGAGCCTTGTTAGGAAGAAATGAAGAGACGATTTTATTTTTGAATAATTAAGCATCAAATACTTGTGAGAAATGCTAGAAATCATCAAAGACTCTTTCTTTAGTGCAATTCAACTTATTCGTAGTCCCAAGAGAGTATAGATGAGGTTGTTTGAGTGAATTTTGTGAATGATGTGCCCAAACAAGCTGTTTTCAAGATCTTTATGTGTGAATGAGTAATTAGCACGAAAAGTGTACCCTTGTTAGGAAGAAATGAAGAGACGGTCTCATTTTTGAGCAATTAATCATCAAATACTTGTGAGAAATGCAAGAAATCATCAAAGACTCTTTGTTTAGTGCAATCCAACATATTCCTAGTCGCAAGAGAGTATAGATGAGGTTGTTGCAATGAATTAAGTGAATGATGTGGTGATACAAGCCGTCTTCAAGATCTTTATGTGTGAATCAGTCATTACAACGAAAAGTGGAGCCTTGTAAGGAAGAAATGAAGAGACGGTCCCATTTGTGAGTAATTAAGCATCAAATACTTGTGAGAAATTCTAGAAATCATGAAGGACTCTTTGTTTAGTGCAATCCAACATATTCTTAGTCCCAAGAGAGTGTAGATGAGGTTGTTGCAATGAATTAAGTGAATGATGTGGTGATAAAAGCCGTTTTCAAGATCTTTATGTGTGAATCAGTCATTACAACGAAAAGTGGAGCCTTGTAAGGAAGAAATGAAGAGACAGTCTCATTTTTGAGTAACTAAGCATCAAATACTTGTGAGAAATTCTAGAAATCATCAAGGACTCTTTGTTTAGTGCAATCCAACATATTCCTAGTCCCAAGAGAGTATAGATGAGGTTGTTGCAATGAATTAAGTGAATGATGTGGTGATACAAGCCGTTTCCAAGATCTTTATGTGTCAATCAGTCATTACAACGAAAAGATGAGCCTTGTAAGGAAGAAATGAAGAGACGGTCTCATTTTTGAGTAACTAAGCCTCAAATACTTGTGAGAAATGCTAAAAATCATCAAGGACTCTTTGTTTAGTGCAATCCAACATATTCCTAGCCCCAAGAGAGTATAGATGAGGTTGTTGCAATGAATTAAGTGAATGATGTGGTGATACACGTCGTTTCCAAGATCTTTATGTGTGAATCGGTCATTACAACGAAAAGTGGAGCCTTGTAAGGAAGAAAAGAAGAGACGGTCTCATTTTTGAGCAATTAATTATCAAATTCTTGTGAGAAAGGCTAGAAATCATCAAAGACTCTTTGGTTAGTGCAATCCAACATATTCCTAGTCCCAAGAGAGTATAAATGAGGTTGTTGCAATGAGTTTAGTGAATGATGTGGTCATACAAGCTGTTTTCAATATCTTTAAGTGTGAATCAGTCATCACAATGAAAAGTGGAGCCTTGTTAGGAAGAAATGAAGAGACGATTTTATTTTTGAATAATTAAGCATCAAATACTTGTGAGAAATGCTAGAAATCATCAAAGACTCTTTCTTTAGTGCAATTCAACTTATTCGTAGTCCCAAGAGAGTATAGATGAGGTTGTTTGAGTGAATTTTGTGAATGATGTGCCCAAACAAGCTGTTTTCAAGATCTTTATGTGTGAATGAGTAATTAGCACGAAAGGTGTACCCTTGTTAGGAAGAAATGAAGAGACGGTCTCATTTTTGAGCAATTCATCATCAAATACTTGTGAGAAATGCAAGAAATCATCAAAGACTCTTTGTTTAGTGCAATCCAACATATTCCTAGTCGCAAGAGAGTATAGATGAGGTTGTTGCAATGAATTAAGTGAATGATGTGGTGATACAAGCCGTTTTCAAGATCTTTATGTGTGAATCAGTCATTACAACGAAAAGTGGAGCCTTGTAAGGAAGAAATGAAGAGACGGTCCCATTTGTGAGTAATTAACCATCAAATACTTGTGAGAAATTCTAGAAATCATGAAGGACTCTTTGTTTAGTGCAATCCAACATATTCCTAGTCCCAAGAGAGTGTAGATGAGGTTGTTGCAATGAATTAAGTGAATGATGTGGTGATAAAAGCCGTTTTCAAGATCTTTATGTGTGAATCAGTCATTACAACGAAAAGTGGAGCCTTGTAAGGAAGAAATGAAGAGACAGTCTCATTTTTGAGTAACTAAGCATCAAATACTTGTGAGAAATTCTAGAAATCATCAAGGACTCTTTGTTTAGTGCAATCCAACATATTCCTAGTCCCAAGAGAGTATAGATGAGGTTGTTGCAATGAATTAAGTGAATGATGTGGTGATACAAGCCGTTTCCAAGATCTTTATGTGTCAATCAGTCATTACAACGAAAAGATGAGCCTTGTAAGGAAGAAATGAAGAGACGGTCTCATTTTTGAGTAACTAAGCCTCAAATACTTGTGAGAAATTCTAGAAATCATCAAGGACTCTTTTTTTAGTGCAATCCAACATATTCCTAGTCCCAAGAGAGTATAGATGAGGTTGTTGCAATGAATTAAGAGAATGATGTGGTGATACAAGCCATTTCCAAGATCTTTATGTGTGAATCAGTCATTACAACGAAAAGTGGAGCCTTGTAAGGAAGAAAAGAGGAGACGGTCTCATTTTTGAGCAATTAATTATCAAATTCTTGTGAGAAATGCTAGAAATCATCAAAGACTCTTTGTTTAGTGCAATCCAACATATTCCTAGTCCCAAGAGAGTATAAATGAGGTTGTTGCAATGAGTTTAGTGAATGATGTGGTCATACAAGCTGTTTTCAATATCTTTAAGTGTGAATCAGTCATCACAATGAAAAGTGGAGCCTTGTTAGGAAGAAATGAAGAGACGGTTTTATTTTTGAATAATTAAGCATCAAATACTTGTGAGAAATGCTAGAAATCATCAAAGACTCTTTCTTTAGTGCAATTCAACTTATTCGTAGTCCCAAGAGAGTATAGATGAGGTTGTTTGAGTGAATTTTGTGAATGATGTGCCCAAACAAGCTGTTTTCAAGATCTTTATGTGTGAATGAGTAATTAGCACGAAAGGTGTACCCTTGTGAGGAAGAAATGAAGAGACGGTCTCATTTTTGAGCAATTAATCATCAAATACTTGTGAGAAATGCAAGAAATCATCAAAGACTCTTTGTTTAGTGCAATCCAACATATTCCTAGTCGCAAGAGAGTATAGATGAGGTTGTTGCAATGAATTAAGTGAATGATGTGGTGATACAAGCCGTTTTCAAGATCTTTATGTGTGAATCAGTCATTACAACGAAAAGTGGAGCCTTGTAAGGAAGAAATGAAGAGACGGTCCCATTTGTGAGTAATTAAGCATCAAATACTTGTGAGAAATTCTTGAAATCATGAAGGACTCTTTGTTTAGTGCAATCCAACATATTCCTAGTCCCAAGAGAGTGTAGATGAGGTTGTTGCAATGAATTAAGTGAATGATGTGGTGATAAAAGCCGTTTTCAAGATCTTTATGTGTGAATCAGTCATTACAACGAAAAGTGGAGCCTTGTAAGGAAGAAATGAAGAGACAGTCTCATTTTTGAGTAACTAAGCATCAAATACTTGTGAGAAATTCTAGAAATCATCAAGGACTCTTTGTTTAGTGCAATCCAACATATTCCTAGTCCCAAGAGAGTATAGATGAGGTTGTTGCAATGAATTAAGTGAATGATGTGGTGATACAAGCCGTTTCCAAGATCTTTATGTGTCAATCAGTCATTACAACGAAAAGATGAGCCTTGTAAGGAAGAAATGAAGAGACGGTCTCATTTTTGAGTAACTAAGCCTCAAATACTTGTGAGAAATTCTAGAAATCATCAAGGACTCTTTTTTTAGTGCAATCCAACATATTCCTAGTCCCAAGAGAGTATAGATGAGGTTGTTGCAATGAATTAAGAGAATGATGTGGTGATACAAGCCGTTTCCAAGATCTTTATGTGTGAATCAGTCATTACAACGAAAAGTGGAGCCTTGTAAGGAAGAAAAGAGGAGACGGTCTCATTTTTGAGCAATTAATTATCAAATTCTTGTGAGAAATGCTAGAAATCATCAAAGACTCTTTGTTTAGTGCAATCCAACATATTCCTAGTCCCAAGAGAGTATAAATGAGGTTGTTGCAATGAGTTTAGTGAATGATGTGGTCATACAAGCTGTTTTCAATATCTTTAAGTGTGAATCAGTCATCACAATGAAAAGTGGAGCCTTGTTAGGAAGAAATGAAGAGACGGTTTTATTTTTGAATAATTAAGCATCAAATACTTGTGAGAAATGCTAGAAATCATCAAAGACTCTTTCTTTAGTGCAATTCAACTTATTCGTAGTCCCAAGAGAGTATAGATGAGGTTGTTTGAGTGAATTTTGTGAATGATGTGCCCAAACAAGCTGTTTTCAAGATCTTTATGTGTGAATGAGTAATTAGCACGAAAGGTGTACCCTTGTTAGGAAGAAATGAAGAGACGGTCTCATTTTTGAGCAATTAATCATCAAATACTTGTGAGAAATGCAAGAAATCATCAAAGACTCTTTGTTTAGTGCAATCCAACATATTCCTAGTCGCAAGAGAGTATAGATGAGGTTGTTGCAATGAATTAAGTGAATGATGTGGTGATACAAGCCGTTTTCAAGATCTTTATGTGTGAATCAGTCATTACAACGAAAAGTGGAGCCTTGTAAGGAAGAAATGAAGAGACGGTCCCATTTGTGAGTAATTAAGCATCAAATACTTGTGAGAAATTCTAGAAATCATGAAGGACTCTTTGTTTAGTGCAATCCAACATATTCCTAGTCCCAAGAGAGTGTAGATGAGGTTGTTGCAATGAATTAAGTGAATGATGTGGTGATAAAAGCCGTTTTCAAGATCTTTATGTGTGAATCAGTCATTACAACGAAAAGTGGAGCCTTGTAAGGAAGAAATGAAGAGACAGTCTCATTTTTGAGTAACTAAGCATCAAATACTTGTGAGAAATTCTAGAAATCATCAAGGACTCTTTGTTTAGTGCAATCCAACATATTCCTAGTCCCAAGAGAGTATAGATGAGGTTGTTGCAATGAATTAAGTGAATGATGTGGTGATACAAGCCGTTTCCAAGATCTTTATGTGTCAATCAGTCATTACAACGAAAAGATGAGCCTTGTAAGGAAGAAATGAAGAGACGGTCTCATTTTTGAGTAACTAAGCCTCAAATACTTGTGAGAAATTCTAGAAATCATCAAGGACTCTTTTTTTAGTGCAATCCAACATATTCCTAGTCCCAAGAGAGTATAGATGAGGTTGTTGCAATGAATTAAGAGAATGATGTGGTGATACAAGCCGTTTCCAAGATCTTTATGTGTGAATCAGTCATTACAACGAAAAGTGGAGCCTTGTAAGGAAGAAAAGAGGAGACGGTCTCATTTTTGAGCAATTAATTATCAAATTCTTGTGAGAAATGCTAGAAATCATCAAAGACTCTTTGTTTAGTGCAATCCAACATATTCCTAGTCCCAAGAGAGTATAAATGAGGTTGTTGCAATGAGTTTAGTGAATGATGTGGTCATACAAGCTGTTTTCAATATCTTTAAGTGTGAATCAGTCATCACAATGAAAAGTGGAGCCTTGTTAGGAAGAAATGAAGAGACGGTTTTATTTTTGAATAATTAAGCATCAAATACTTGTGAGAAATGCTAGAAATCATCAAAGACTCTTTCTTTAGTGCAATTCAACTTATTCGTAGTCCCAAGAGAGTATAGATGAGGTTGTTTGAGTGAATTTAGTGAATGATGTGCCCAAACAAGCTGTTTTCAAGATCTTTATGTGTGAATGAGTAATTAGCACGAAAAGTGTACCCTTGTTAGGAAGAAATGAAGAGACGGTCTCATTTTTGAGCAATTAATCATCAAATACTTGTGAGAAATGCTAGAAATCATCAAAGACTCTTTGTTTAGTGCAATCCAACATATTCCTAGTCGCAAGAGAGTATAGATGAGGTTGTTGCAATGAATTAAGTGAATGATGTGGTGATAGAAGCCATTTTCAAGATCTTTATGTGTGAATCAGTCATTACAACGAAAAGTGGAGCCTCGTATGGAAGAAATGAAGAGACGGTCCCATTTTTGAGTAATTAAGCATCAAATACTTGTGAGAAATTCTAGAAATCATGAAGGACTCTTTTTTTAGTGCAATCCAACATATTCCTAGTCCCAAGAGAGTGTAGATGAGGTTGTTGCAATGAGTTAAGTGAATGATGTGGTGATACAAGCCATTTTCAAGATCTTTATTTGTGAGTCAGTCATTACAACGAAAAGTGGAGCCTTATAAGGAAGAAATGAAGAGTCGGTCTCATTTTTGAGTAACTAAGCATCAAATACTTGTGAGAAATTCTAGAAATCATGAAGGACTCTTTGTTTAGTGCAATTTAAGAGATTCCAAGTCCCACGGGTGTATAGATCCTGTTGTTGCAATGAATATTGAGAATGATGTGCTCAAAGAAGCTGTTTTCAAGATCTTTAAGTGTGAATGAGTGATTAGATCGAAAAGAGGACCCTTGTTAGGAAGAAATGAGGAGATGGTCTCATTTTTGAGTAACTAAGCATTAAATACTTGTGTGAAATGCTAGAAATCATCGAAGACTCTTTCTCTAGTTCAATTCACCATATTCCTAGTCCAAAGAGAGTATAGATGAGGTTGAATGATGTGCTCAAACAAGCTGTTTTCAAGATCTTTATGTGTGAATGAATCATTAGCACGAAAAGTGTGCCCTTGTTAGGAAGAAATGAAGAGACGGTCTAATTTTTGAGCAATTAATCATCAAATACTTGTGAGAAATTCTAGAAATCACAAGGGTGTATAGATCTTGTTGTTGCATTGAATATTGTGAATGATATGGTCACACAAGCTGCCTTAAAGATCTTTAAGTGTGAATGAGTCATTACAACGAAAAGTGGAGCCTTATAAGGAAGAAATGAAGAGACGGTCTCATTTTTGAGTAATTAAGCATCAAATACTTGGGAGAAAATATAGAAATCATCAAGGAATCTATGTTTAATGCAATTCAACATATTCCTAGTCCAAAGAGAGTATTGATGACGTTGTTGCAGTGAATTTTGTGAATGATGTGGTCATAGAAGCTGTTTTCATGGTCTTTAAGTGTGAAACAGTCATTACAACGAAAAGTGGATGCTTGTTACGAAAAAAGGAAGAGACGATCTTATTTTCGTGTAATTAAGCATCAAATACTTGTGAGAAATGTTAAAAATCATCAAAGACTCTTTGTTTAGTGCAATCCAACATATTCCTAGTCCCAAGAGAGTATAGATGAGGTTGTTGCAATGAATTTAGTGAATGATGTGCTCAAACAAGCTGTTCTCAGGATGTTTAAGTGTGAATGAGTGATTAGAATGAAAAGTGGACCCTTTGTTAGGAAGAAATGAAGAGATGGTCTTATTTTTGAGTTATTAGGCATTAAATACTTGTGAGAAATTCTAGAAATCATCAAGGACTCTTTGTTTACTGCAATTCAATAGATCTTGTCATTGCAATAGATATTGTGAATGATGTGGTCACACAAGCTATTTTCAAGATCTTTAAAGTGTGAATGAGTCATTACAACGAAAAGTGGAGCCCTGTAAGGAAGAAATGAAGTGACGGTCTCATTTTTGAGTAATTAACCATCAAATACTTGTGTGAAATGCTAGAAATCATCAAACACTCTATGTTTAATGCAATTTAACATATTCCTAGTCCAAAGAGAGTATAAATGATGTTGTTGTAATGAATATTGTGAATGATGTGGTGATACAAGCCGTTTTCAAGATCTTTATGTGTGAATCAGTCATTACAACGAAAAGTGGAGCCTTGTAAGGAAGAAATGAAGAGATGGTCTCATTTTTGAGTAACTAAGCATTAAATACTTGTGTGAAATGCTAGAAATCATCAAAGACTCTTTCTCTAGTTCAATTCACCATATTCCTAGTGCAAAGAGAGTATAGATGAGGTTGAATGATGTGCTCAAACAAGCTGTTTTCAAGATCTTTATGTGTGAATGAATCATTAGGACGAAAAGTGTGCCCTTGTTAGGAAGAAATGAAGAGACGGTCTAATTTTTGAGCAATTAATCATCAAATACTTGTGAGAAATTCTAGAAATCACAAAGGTGTATAGATCTTGTTGTTGCATTGAATATTGTGAATGATGTGGTCACACAAGCTGCCTGGAAGATCTTTAAGTGTGAATGAGTCATTACAACGAAAAGTGGAGCCTCATAAGGAAGAAATGAAGAGACGGTCTCATTTTTGAGTAATTAAGCATCAAATACTTTGTTTTCATGGTCTTTAAGTGTGAAACAGTCATTACAACGAAAAGTGGATGCTCGTTACGAAAAAAGGTAGAGACGATCTTATTTTTGCATAATTAAGCATCAAATACTTGTGAGAAATGTTAAAAATCATCAAAGACTCTTTGTTTAGTGCAATCCAACATATTCCTAGTCCCAAGAGAGTATAGATGAGGTTGTTGCAATGAATTTAGTGAATGATGTGCTCAAACAAGTTGTTCTCAGGATGTTTAAGTGTGAATGAGTGATTAGAATGAAAAGTGGACCCTTTGTTAGGAAGAAATGAAGAGATGGTCTTATTTTTGAGTTATTAAGCATTAAATACTTGTGAGAAATTCTAAAAATCATCAAGGACTCTTTGTTTAGTGCAATTCAATAGATCTTGTTGTTGCAATAGATATTGTGAATGATGTGGTCACACAAGCTATTTTCAAGATCTTTAAGTGTGAATGAGTCATTACAACAAAAAGTGGAGCCTTGTTAGGGAAAAATGAAGAGACGAGCTCATTTTTTAGTAATTAAGCATCAAATGCTTGTGAGAAATGCAAGAAATCATCAAAAGACTCTTTGTTTAGTGCAATTCAACAAATTCGATGCCCCAAGGGTGTATAGATCTTGTTGTTGCAATGAATATTGTGAATGATGTGGTCACAGAAGCTGTTTTCAAGATCTTTAAGTGTGAATGAGTCATTACAACGAAAGATGGAGCCTTGTAAGGAAGAAATGAAGAGACGAGCTCATTTTTGAGTAATTAAGCATCAAATACTTGTGAGAAATGCTAGAAATCATCAAAGACTCTATGTTTAATGCAGTTCAACATATTCCTAGTCCAAAGAAAGTATAGATGACGTTGTTGCAATGAATATTGTGAATGATGTGGTCACTCAAGCTGTTTTCAAGATCTTTAAGTGTGAATGAGTCATTACAACGAAAGGTGGAGCCTTGTAAGGAAGAAATGAAGAGACGGTCTCATTTTTAAGTAATTAAGCATCAAATACTTGTGAGAAATGCTAGAAATCGTCAAAGATTCTATGTTTAATGCAATTCAACATATTCCTAGTCCAAAGAGAGCATGGATGACGTTGTTGCAGTGAATTTTGTGAATGATGTGGTCATAGAAGTTGTTTTCATGGTCTTTAAGTGTGAATCAATCATTTCAACAAAAAGGGGAGCCTTGTTTGAAAGAATGGAAGAGACAGTCATATTTTTGCGTAATTAAGCATCAAATACTCGTGAGAAAAGCTAAAAATCATCAAAAACTCTTTGTTTAGTGCAATTCAACTTATTCCTAGTCCCAGGAGAGTGTAGATGAGGTTATTGCAATGTGTTTAGTGAATGATGTGGTCTTACAAGCTGTTTTCAATATCTTTAAGTGTGAATCAGTCATCACAACGAAAAGAGGAGCCTTCTTTGGAAGAAATGAAGAGACGATTTTATTTTTGAGTAATTATGCATCAAATACTTGTGAGAAATGCTAGAAATCATCAAAGACTCTTTGTTTTGTGCAATTCAACTTATTCCTAGTCCCAGGAGTATATAGATGAGGTTGTTGCAATGAATTTAGTGAATGATGTGCTCAAACAAGCTGTTTGATGATTTTAGACGGTTTTATTTTTAGTGCAATTCAACTTATTCCTAGTCTTAAGAGAGTATAGATGAGGTTGTTCCAATGAATTTAGTGAATGATGTGCTCAATCAAGCTATTTTCAAGATCTTTAAGTGTGAATGAGTGATTAGAACGAAAAGTGGACCCTTTTTAAGAAGAAATGACGGGACAGTCTCATCTTTTAGTAATTAAGCATCAAATACTTGTGAGAAGTTCTAGAAATCATCAAGGACTCTTTGTTTAGTTCAATTCAACAGATTCCAAGTTCCAAGGGGGTATAGATCTTGTTGTTGCAATGAATATTGTGAATGATGTGGTCACTCAAGCTGTTTTCAAGATCTTTAAGTGTGAATGGGTCATTACAACGAAAAGTGGAGCCTTGTAAGGAAGAAATGAAGAGATGGTCTCATGTTTGAGTAATTAAGCATCAAATACTTGTGAGAAATGCTAGAAATCATCAAAGACTCTACGTTTAATGCAATTCAACATATTCCTAGTCCAAGGAGAGCATAGATGACATTGTTGCAGTGAATTTAGTCAATGATGTGGTCATAAAAGCTGTTTTCAAGATCTTTATGTGTGAATCACCCATTACAACGAAAAGTGGGGGCTTGTTTGGAAGAAAGGAAGCGACAATCTTATTTTTGCGTAATTAAGCATCAAACACTTGTGAGAAATGCTAGAAATCATCAAAGACTCTTTGTTTAGTGCATTTCAACATATTCCTAGTCTCAAGAGAGTATAAATGAGGTTGTTCCAATGAATTTAGTGAATGATGTGGTCAAACAAGCTGTTTTCAAGGCCTTTAAGTGTGAATGAGTGATTTGAAAGAAAAGTGGAGCCTTGCTAGGAAGAAATGAAGAGACGGTCTCATTTTTGAGTAATTAAGCATCAAATACTTGTGCGAAATGCTAGAAATCACCAAAGAATCTTTCTTTAGTTCAATTCATCTTATTCCTTGTCCCAAGATAGTATAGATGAGGTAGTTCGAATGAATTTAGTGAATGATGTAGTCAAACAAGCTGTTTTCAAGATCTTTAAGTGTGAATGAGTGATTAGAACGACAAGTGGACCCTTTTTAGGAAGAAATGAGGAGACAGTCTCGTTTTTCAGTAATTAAACTTCAAATACTTGTGAGAAATGCTAGAAATCATCCAAGAGTCTTTGTTTAGTGCAATTTAATGTATTCCTAGTCCCAAGAGAGTATAAATGAGGTTGTTGCAATGAATGTAGTGAATGATGTGCTCAAACAAGCTGTTTTCAAGATAGATCTCTAAGTGTGAATGAGTGATTTCAAAGAAAAGTGGAGCCTTGTTAGGAAGAAATGAAGAGACGGTCTCATTTTTGAGTAATTAAGCATCAAATACTTGTGGCAAATTCTAGAAATCATCAATGACACTTTGTTTAATGCAATTCAACAGATTCCAAGTCCCAAGGGTGTATAGATGTTGTTATTGCAACGAATATTGTGAATGATGTGGTCACACAAGCTGTTTTCAAGATCATTAAGAGTGAATGAGTCATTACAATGAAAAGTGGTGCCTTGTTATGAAAAAATAAAGAGGCGGTCTCATTTTTGAGTAATTAAGCATCTTGTGAGAAATGCTAGAAATCATCAAAGACTCTTTGTTTAAAGCAATTCTACATATTCCTAGTCCCAAGAGAGTATGGATGAGGTTGTTGCAATGAATTTAGTGAATCATGTGGTCATACAAGCTATTTTAAAGATCTTTAATTGGGAATCAGTCATTACAATGAAAAGTGGAGCATTGTTAGGAGGACATGAGGAGACGGTCTCATTTTTGAGTAATTAAGCATCAAATACTTGTGAGAAATGCTAGAAATTGTCGAAGACTCTTTGTTTAGTGGAATTGAACAGATTCCAAGTCCCAAGGGTATAGATCTTGTTGTTGCAATGAATATTGTGAATGATGTGATCACACAAACTGATTTCAAGATCTTTAAGTGTGAATGAGTCATTACAATGAAAAGTGGAGCCTTGTTAGGAAGAAATGAAGGCACAGTCTCATTTTTGAGTAATTAAGCATCAAATACTTGTGAGAAATGCTAAAAATCATCAAAGACTCTATGTTTCTGGAATTCAACATATTCCTAGTCCCAGGAGAGTATAGATGAGGTTGTTGCAAAGAATTTAGTGAATCATGTGGTCATACAAGCTGTTTTCAAGATGTTTAAGTGTGAATGAGTCATTACACTGAAAAGTGGAGCCTTGTTTGGAAGACATGAAGAGATGGTCTCATTTTTGAGTAATTAAGCATCAAATACTTGTGAGAAATGCTAGAAATTGTCAAAGACACTTTGTTTAGTGGAATTCAACAGATTCCAAGTCCCGAGGGTATAGATCTTGTTGGTGCAATGAATATCGTGAAGGATGTGGTCACACAAGCTGTTTTCAAGATCATTAAGTATGAATGAGTCATTACAATGAAAAGTGGAGCCTTGTTTGGAAGAAATGAAGAGACGGTCTCATTTTTTAATAATGAAGCATCAAATGCTTGTAGGAAATGCTAGAAATCATCAAAGACTCTTTGTTTAGTGCAATTCAATAGATTCAAAGTCCCAAGGGTGTGTAGATCTTGTTGTTGCAACGAATATTGTGTATAATTTGGTCACACAAGCTGTTTTCAAGATCTTTAAGTGTGAATGAGTCATTAGAACAAAAAGTGGAGCCTTGTTAGGAAGAAAGGAAGAGACGGCGTTATTTTTGCGTAATTAAGCATCAAATACTTGTGAGAAATGCTAAAAATCATCAAAGACACTTTGTTTAGTGCAATTCAACTTATTCCTAGTCCCAAGAGAGTATAGATGAGGTTGTTGCAATGAATTTAGTGAATGATGTGCTGAAACAAGCTGTTTTCATGATCATTAAGTGTATATGAGTGATTAGAACGAAAAGTGGACCATTGTTAGGAACTAATGAAGAGACGTTCTCATATTTGAGTAATTAAGCATCAAATACATGTGTGAAATTCTAGAAATCATGAAGGACTCTTTGTTTAGTGCAATTCAACATATTCGAAGTTCCAAGGGTGTATAGATCTTGTTGTTGCAATGAATATTTTGAATGATGTGGTCACACGAGCTGTTTTCAAGATCTTTAAGTGTGAATGAGTCGTTACAATGAAAAGTGGAGCCTTGTTAGGAAGAAATGAAGAAACGGTCTCATTTTTTAGTAATTAAGCATCAAATACTTGTGAGAAATGCTAGAAATCATAAAAGACTCTACGTTTAATGCAATTCAACATATTCCTAGTCCCAAGAGAGTATAGATGAGGTTGTTGCAATGAATTTAGCAGGTGATGTGGTCATACAAGCTGTTTTCAAGATCTTTAAGTGTGAATCAGTCATTACAACAAAAAGTGGAGTTTTGTTAGGAAGAAATGAGGAGACGGTCTTATTTTTGAGTAATTAAGCATCAAATGCTTGTGGGAAATGCTAGAAATCATCAAAAACTCTTTGCTTTGTGCAATTCAACAGATTGCAAGTCCCAAGGGTGTATAGATCTTGTTGTTGCAATTTATAATGTGAATCATGTGGTCATGCAAGCTGTTTTCAATATCTTTAAGTGTGAATCAGTCATTACAACGAAAAGTGGAGCCTGGTTAGGAAGAAATGAAGAGAGGGTCTCATTTTTGTGTAATTAAACATCAAATGCTTGTGAGAAATGCTAGAAATCATGAAAGACTCTTTGTTTAGTGCAATTTAACAGATTCGAAGTCCCAAGGGTGTATAGATCTTGTTCTTGCAAGGAATATTGTGAATGATGTGGTCACACAAGCTGTTTTCAAGATCTTTAAGTATGAATGAGTCATTACAACGAAAAGTGGAGCCTTGTTCGGAAGAAATGAAGAGACGGTCTCATTTTTTAGTAATTAAGCATCAAATACTTGTGAGAAATGCTAGAAATTGTCAAAGACTCTATGTATAATGCAATTCAACATATTCCTAGTCCCAAGAGAGTATAGATGAGGTTGTTGTAATGAATTTTGTGAATGATGTGGTCATACCAGCTGTTTTGCAATGAATTTAGTGAATGATGTGGTCATACCAGCTGTTTTCAAGATCTTGTTGTGTGAATCAGTCATTACAACGAAGAGTGGAGCCTTCTTAGAAAGAAAGGAAGAGAGAGTCTTATTTTTGCGTAATTAAGCATCAAATACTTGTGAGAAATGGTAGAAATCATCAAAGACTCTTTGTTTAATGCAATTCAACATATTCCTAGTCCCAAGAGTGTATAGATGAGGTTGTTGCAATGAATTTAGTGAATGATGTGGTCATACAAGCAGTTTTCAAGATCCTTAAGTGTGAATAAGTCATTGCAACAAAAAGTGGAGCCTTGTTAGGAAGAAATGAAAAGACGGTCTCATTTTTCAGTAATTAAGCATCAAATACTTGTGAGAAATTGTAGAAATCATGAAGGACTCTTTGTTTAGTGCAATTCAACAGATTCCAAGTCCCAATGGTGTATAGATCTTGCTATTGCAATGAATATTGTGAATGAGGTGGTCACACAAGTTGTTTACATGTTGTTTAAGTGAGAATGAGTCATTACAACGAAAAGTGGAGCCTTGTTTGGAGGAAATGAAGAGACGGTCTCATTTTTTAGTAATTAAGCATCAAATACTTGTGAGAAATACTAGAAATCATACAAGACTCTATGTTTACAGCAATTCAACATATTCCTAGTCCGAAGAGAGTATAGATGAGGTTGTTGCAATGAATTTAGGGAATGATGTGGTCATACAAGCTGTTTTCAAGATCTTGTAGTGTGAATTAGTCATTACAACGAAAAGTGGAGCCTTGTTAGGACCAAATGAAGAGATGGGCTCATTTTTGAGTAATTAAGCATCAAATGCTTGTGAGAAATGCAAGAAATCATCAAAAGACTCTTTGTTTAGTGCAATTCAACAGATTTGATGTCCCAAGGGTGTATAGATCTTGTTGTTGCAATGAATATTGTGAATGATGTGGTCACAGAAGCTGTTTTCAAGATCTTTAAGTGTGAATGAGTTGTTACAAGGAAAAGTGGAGCCTTATTAGGAAGAAATGAAGAGTCGGTCTCATTTTTTAGTAATTAAGCATCAAATACTTGTGAGAAATGCTAGAAATCATAAAAGACTCTACGTTTAATGCAATTCAACATATTCCTTGTCCCAAGAGAGTATAGATGGGGTTGTTGCAATGAATTTAGGGAATGATGTGGTCATACAAGCTGTTTTCAAGATCTTGTAGTGTGAATCAGTCATTACAACGAAAAGTGGAGCCTTGTTAGGACAAAATGAAGAGACGAGCTCATTTTTGAGTAATTAAGCATCAAATGCTTGTGAGAAATGCAAGAAATGATCAAAAGACTCTTTGTTTAGTGCAATTCAACAAATTCGATGCCCCAAGGGTGTATAGATCTTGTTGTTGCAATGAATATTGTGAATGATGTGGTCACAGAAGCTGTTTTCAAGATCTTTAAGTGTGAATGAGTCATTAGAACGAAAGGTGGAGCCTTCTTAGGAAGAAATGAAGAGACGGGCTCATTTTTGAGTAATTAAGCATCAAATACTTGTGTGAAATGCTAGAAATCATAAAAGACTCTATGTTTACTGCAATTCAACATATTCATACTCCTAAGAGAGTATAGATGGGGTTGTTGCAATGAATAATGTGAATGATGTGGTCACACAAGCTGTTTTCAAGATCTTTAAGTGTAAATGAGTCATTACAACGAAAAGTGGAGCCTTGTTAGGAAGAAAGGAAGAGACGGTTTGATTTTTGCGTAATTAAGCATCAAATCCTTGTGAGAAATGCTAGAAATCATCAAAGACTGTTTGTGATGCGGAAAACCCCAAAAAGACGTGGCTTAGGGACCCAATGCACACAAGGAATCAAAGAAGAACCAGGAAAGCTAAATCAGAGTTTAATAACTCAAACCCTAGACCCAACATTCAAAGGAATACAAACATAGGGTATTCAAGAAGGATATGGACGCCACACTCCAGAAGAGGAAGGAATTGGGAGTGATAAGTCGATTTGAACACCACAAGAAGAAAACCTCTTGATAAGTTCTTTAGTTCTCAAAAAGAACCGAAGTGTGAAGATCTTTAAGTGTGAAGGAGTGATTAGAACGAAAAGTGGAGCCTTGTTAGGAAGAAATGAAGAGACGGTCTCTCTTTTGAGTAATTAAGCATCAAATACTCATGAGGAATCCCAGAAACCATCAATGACTCTGTGATTAGTGCAATTCAACAGATTCCAAGTCCCAAGGCTGTATAAATCTTGTTGTTTCCCACAAGTTGTTTTCAAGATCTTTAAGTGTGAATGAGTCATTACAACGAAATGTGGAGCCTCGTTAGAAAGAAATGAAAAGACAGGCTCATTTTAGAGTAATTAAGCATTAAATACTTGTGTGAAATGCTAGAAAACATCAAAGACTCTATGTTTAATGCAATTCAACATATTCCTTGTCCCAAGAGAGTATAGATGAGGTTGTTGCAATGAATTTAGTGAATGACGTGCTCAAACAAGCTTTTTTGAAGATCTTTAAGTGCGAAGGAGTCATTAGAACGAAAAGTGGCACCTTGTTAGGAAGAAATGAAGAAACGGTCTCATTTTTGAGTAATTAAGCATCAAATACTCATGAGAAATTCCAGAAATCATGAATGACTTTGTGTTTAGTGCAATTCGATAGATTCCAAGTCCCAAGGGTGTATAAATCATGTTGTTGCAATGAATAATGTGAATGATGTGGTCACACAAGCTGTTTTCAAGATCTTCAAGTGTGAATGAGTCATTACAACAAAATGTGGAGCCTTGTTAGGAAGAAATGAAGAGATGGGCTAATTTTTGAGTAATTAAGCATCAAATACTTGTGAGAAATACTAGAAATCATCAAAGACTCTTTCTTTAGTTCAATTCAACATATTCCTAGTCCCAAGAGAGTATAGATGAGGTTGTTTCAATGAATTTAGTGAATGATGTGCTCAAACAAGCTGTTTTCAAGATATTTAAGTGTGAATGAGTGATTAGAACTAAAAGTGGACCCTTTTTAGGAAGAAATGAAGAGATTGTCTCATTTTTGAGTAATTAAGCATTAAATACTTGTGAGGAGTTCTAGAAATCATCAAGGACTCTTTGTTTAGTGCAATTAAACAGATTCCAAGTCCCAAGGGTGTATAGATCTTGTTGTTGCAAACAATATTGTGAATGATGTGGTCACTCAAGCTGTTTTCAAGATCTTTAAGTGTAAATGAGTCATTACAATGAGAAGTGGACCCTTGTAAGGAAGAAAAAAAGAGACGGTCTCATTTTTGAGTAATTAAACATAAAATTCTTGTGAGAAATGCTAGAAATTATCAAAGACTCTATGTTTAATGCAATTCATCATATTCCTAGTCCAAAAAGAGTATAGATGACGTTGTTGTAGTGAATTTAGTCAATGATGTGGTCATACAAGCTGTTTTCAAGATCTTTATGCGTGAATCAGCCATTACAACGAAAAGTGGAGGCTGGTTAGGAAGAAAGGAATCGACAATCTTATTTTTGCGTAATTAAGCATCAAATAATTGTGAGAAATGCTAGAAATCATCAAAGACACTTTGTTTAGTGCAATTCAACATATTCCTAGTCTCAAGATAGTATAGATGAGGTTGTTGCCATGTATTTAGTGAATGATGTGGTCATACAAGCCGTTTTCAAGATCTTTAAGTGTAAATCAATCATTACAACGAAAAGTGGAGCCTTGTAAGGAAGAAATGAAGAGGGGGTCTCATTTTTTAGTAATTAAGCATCAAATACTTGTGAGAAATGCCAAAAATCATCAAAGACTCTTTCTTTAGTGCAATTCAACTTATTCCTAGTCCCAAGAGACTATAGATGAGGTTGTTGCAATGAATTCAGTGAATGATGTGCTCAAACAAGCTGTTTTCAAGATCTTTAAGAGTGAATGAGTGATTAGAACGGAAAGTAGACCCTTGTTAGGAAGAAATGAAGAGGCGGTCTCATTTTTGAGTAATTAAGCATCAAATACTTGTGAGAAATGCTAGAAATCTTCAAAAGACTCTATGTTTAATGCAATTCAACATATTCCTAGTACAAAGAGAGTATAGATGATGTTGTTGCAGTGAATTTAGTGAATCATGTGGTTATACAAGCTGTTTTCAAGATCCTTAAGTGTGAACTTGATGCAGAAAACCCCAAAAAGACGTGGCTTAGGGACCCAACGCACACAATGAATCAAAGAACAACCAGGAAAGCTAAATCAGGGTTTAATAACACAAACCCTAGACCCAAAATTTGAAGGAACACGAACCTAGGGTATTCAAGATGGATATGGACGTCACACTCCAGAAGAGGAAGGAATTGGGAGTGATAAGTCGGTTTGAACACCACAAGAAGAAAACCTCTTGATAAGTTCTTTAGTTCTCAAAAGAACCGAAGGAGAAACCCCTTGCTTTCTATTTCACTGAAAGTGGTCTGATTTCTTGATTGTCTGATCTGCAAAGCTTACAAGGGGTGCCTATTTATAGGCTTAGATAGCAATCCTAAAGAGGAAAAATTCGTATTTAGGACAATTCCTTGTTTAGGAGGAATTCCTATCTAGGTACAAATTCTTATATGGAAAATAAACTCCTAATTTGGAGTGACTACTATTATTAGTCCTAATATTTTAATTACTCTAATGATATTAATAAGGCCTGGACTCTCTTCCAAGTTTAAATTCGCACCATTTGAAGTTGGGTTGGCCTGAGCGTCCTGAATCAGCCCATTCGGTGCTTCTTTAATCTTTCTGGCCCTAGCTCGTGTTATTGGGCCTTCTGGAATGTGCAATGGACCTCTTGCATCCATTGAAGCCTTCCACCCTTCATGTCTACGGTTCTCATCATTCCCCCTTTCCTCAAAAAGATTCGTCCTCGAATCATCACCTTGTTTATACTTGATGACGTAGGGAAAGGTCTGAATGAATTTGATCCACTTGGCATGCCTTCTGTTCAACTTTCCTCGTACAAGTAGGATAGGAACTACATAATGACCCATGCTTTCCCTCACATATCCTTTGAAAATAAGTTCTTCAACCTGTCTTTTATGCTCCTTTGTCTCCTTCTTATATGCTGGCCGATTTTGGATGGATGCACCAAGGATGAAATCAATTTGATACTCAATTCCTCTCTTGGGTGGCAATCCAGTTGGGTCATTATCATGGAATACACCTTCAAATTCCTGCAATAGAACAACAACAACACTAGGCAAAAATGGCTCAAACTTGTTAGTATTAAAATAAGCCACTTTATACAAAAGTATCATCATAGGTTGTTTGGAAAAAATTGCTCTTTGTACATCACTTTCTTTTGCATAGGAACTTTCTGTTTTCTTCTCTTTCTCTTGTGTTCTCACGGTTTCTCCTCTGTTTTCTCTTTTTTCCATCTCTCTTTTCTGTTCACTCTCAGTTTTTATCCTTAATTGATCCTCATAAGCTTGTTGAGGTGATAATGGTACAAGAGTGACGGGTTTATCATTCATTACAAAGGAATATCGATTCTTGAAGCCATCATGCATAACTCGCCTATCAAATTGCCATGGTCTTCCTAATAGAATATGGCCCACATGCATAGGTACAACATCACATAAAATTTCATCACGGTACCTTCCGATAGAAAATGATATGAGCACTTGCTTATTTACCTTGACTTCACCACTGTCATTCAGCCATTGAAGCTTATATGGCCTAGGATGGTTCATAGTAGGTAAATCCAACTTCTCAACCATAGTTGTGCTAGCAACATTAGTGCAACTCCCACCATCAATAATCATACTACATACCTTATCTTTAATGAGACACCTCGTCTGAAAGATGTTATCTCGTTGCACCTCATTTTCTTCCTTTACTTGCACATTCAATACTCGCCTTGTAACAAGAGCTCCTCCATTAACTGGATACTCCTCTCCATCACTTTCACCCTCTGATGATGGCATAGAATCATCATCTGATTCACTTTCAGTTTCAACTTCACCATTACTTCTCAAGATCATTGCACGCTTATTTGGATATCGAGATGCAATGTGACCCCTGCCCAAACACTTAAAACATTTAACATCTCTATTTCTACTTGGTTGGGGGTCAGAATTACCTGCCTCCTTGCTAGAACCCACATTCTTGTACTTGGATAGCTCGGCTTTGGACTTGTAGTTGGTCATCTCGTCCCTTTTATTCCAATTTGGCTTCCAAGATGAGGTAGATCCTGAGTTCTGGCCAAACCGTGTGGAACCCTTTCGTTTGAGTTGCCTTTCAACTTTCATGGCCATGTGTACCATGTCTTCTAATTCCACATAGTGTTGCAATTCAACCACGTTTGCTATGTCCCCATTTAGCCCTTGCAGAAATCGAGCCATGGTTGCTTCTCTATCTTCTTCTACATTCGCCTGAATCATGGTAATCTCCATCTCCTTGTGGTAATCCTCCACACTTTTGGTGCCCTGAGTGAGCCCTTGCAGCCTTTGGTACAGCTCCCTGTAATAGTGATTAGGGACAAACCTCCTCCTCATGATAGCCTTCATCTCCTCCCATGTATCAATAGGCCGCTCACGATTCCTTCTCCTAGTCAAAACAAGTTGATCCCACCAAATAATAGCATAATCAGTGAATTCAACTGCAACAAGCTTTACCTTTTTCTCCTCGGAATAGTTGTGGCAATCAAAAACCAACCCAACCTTCTTCTCCCATTCTAGGTATGCATCAGGATCATTCTTACCTTGGAATGGAGGAAGTGTCATTTTAATACTGCCCAAATTATGGTCATAGGTGCCTTGCCTCCCAAATTCTCTTTGATCCCTTCTATTGTTAGCAGTTCGCACCGCAGTAGTTTGATCATCAATTTCATCATCTTCTACATCATCTTCATGGTCATAGGCACGTCTCAACTGCCTTCTTGCTTTAGGAGCCTCGTACTCCCCATGCCTCCTTTGCAACTCTGCTATAGTATTAGATTGCTCCTCCATCCTTTCCCTCATATCATCAAATCTGGTATTCATACGCTCAAATTGTTGTTGCATAGCTTTGATCATGAAGGACACATCACCAGCTCCCTCCTGAGCTGCACCTTTGTCTTTGGATGTCATAGTATTACTTCTACACAAAATAATAAGATACCTCACAGAGCACTCCCTCACGTGTTTCACTCAAAAGAAGGTGTCACACTCTCTCGTGTTTACACTCTTTATGGCTTTTTCTTTATATGAACTTTCACTCTTGCCTTTTACCACTCGGATTTCTCCTTTCAGCTCTATAAAGAACTAAAGAAGGTAAATCAAGAGTATTGATTTTGAACAGAATAAGATAAATGGTGTAGAATTGAACAAATTGGAGAACAAGGAATCAAAAAAACGAAAAAGGATATCAAGGCAAACAATTTTAATGAACTAAACTCACAAAAAGAATCAGGATAAGGGAAGTTAAATTTAGAGGACAAACTTGGATAACAAGATAGGTAAATGGATGGCAGAATTGGAGTTGAGCAAGAAAACTTTGTTATTATTGTGGCCAATATGACCAAACTGTTAACTTTATCAATAACTTGAATTTGATGTTTCCTTTCTTTTCTTCTTTTTCTTGTTCTTTTTCTTTCTTTGTTTTTTTTTTTTTTCGTTGATCCTTCTTTTTTTTTTTTTTCCCTTTTTCTTTTGCTTAACACAAAACAACAGTAGAACACTTAGATACAGCAATTGGAATTGAAATTAGCACGTTGAGAAGGATTGCAAGTAAACAGATTTGTGCATTTGAATTGTAATAGACAAATTGAATCGAAATAAATAAATCACAAGGTAGAAAATTGAAGAGTGAGTGGATTCAACCTGATTTAGAGTCAGGCTCTGATACCAACTGATGGGGAAAACCCCAAAAAGACGTGGCTTAGGGACCCAACGCACACAATGAATCAAAGAACAACCAGGAAAGCTAAATCAGGGTTTAATAACACAAACCCTAGACCCAAAATTTGAAGGAACACGAACCTAGGGTATTCAAGATGGATATGGACGCCACACTCCAGAAGAGGAAGGAATTGGGAGTGATAAGTCGGTTTGAACACCACAAGAAGAAAACCTCTTGATAAGTTCTTTAGTTCTCAAAAGAACCGAAGGAGAAACCCCTTGCTTTCTATTTCACTGAAAGTGGTCTGATTTCTTGATTGTCTGATCTGCAAAGCTTACAAGGGGTGCCTATTTATAGGCTTAGATAGCAATCCTAAAGAGGCAAAATTCGTATTTAGGACAATTCCTTGTTTAGGAGGAATTCCTATCTAGGTACAAATTCTTATATGGAAAATAAACTCCTAATTTGGAGTGACTACTATTATTAGTCCTAATATTTTAATTACTCTAATGATATTAATAAGGCCTGGACTCTCTTCCAAGTTTAAATTCGCACCATTTGAAGTTGGGTTGGCCTGAGCGTCCTGAATCAGCCCATTCGGTGCTTCTTTAATCTTTCTGGCCCTAGCTCGTGTTATTGGGCCTTCTGGAATGTGCAATGGACCTCTTGCATCCATTGAAGCCTTCCACCCTTCATGTCTACGGTTCTCATCAGAACTAATCATTACAACAAAAAGTAGAGCCTTATTAGAAAGAAATGAAGAGACGGTCTCATTTTTGAGTTATTAAGTATCGAATACTTGTGAGAAATGCTAGAAATCATCATGGACTCTTTCTTTAGTGCAATTCAACTTATTCCTAGTCCAAAGAAAGTATAGATGAGGTTGTTGCAATGAATTTAGTGAATGATGTGCTCAAACAAGCTGTTTTCAAGATCTTTAAGTGTGAATGAGTCATTAGAACGACAAGTGGACCCTTGTTTAGGAAGAAATGAAGAGACGGTCTAATTTTTGGGTTATAAAGCATCAAATACTTGTGAGAAATGCTAGAAATCATCAAAAACTCTTTGTTTAGTGCAATTAAACTTATTCTTAGTCCCAAGAGAGTATAGATGAGGTTGTAGCAAAGAATGTAGTGAATGATGTGCTCAAACAAGTTGTTTTCAAGATCTTTAAGTGTGAATGAGTGATTTAAAAGAAAAGTGGAGCCTTGTTAGGAAGAAATGTAGAGATGGTCTCATTATTCAGTAATTAAGTATCAAATACTTGTGAGAAATGCCAGAAATTATCGAAGACTCTTTCTTTAGTTCAATTCAACTTATTCCTAGTCCCAAGAGAGTATAGATGAGGTTGTTGCAATGAATTTAGTGAATTATGTGCTCAAACAAGCTGTTTTCAACATCTTTAAGTGTGAATGAGTGACTAGAATGAAAAGTGGACCCTTGTTAGGAAGAAATGAAGAGACGGACTCATTTTTGAGTAATTAAGCATCAAATGCTTGTGAGAAGTGCTAGAAATCATCAAGGACTCTTTGTTTAGTGCAATTCAACAGATTCCAAGTCCCAAGGGTGTATAGATCTTGTTGTTGCAAAGAATATTGTGAATGATGTGGTCACGCAAGCTGTTTTCAAGATCTGTAAGTGTGAATGAGTCATTACAATGAAAAGTGGAGCCTTGTTTGGAAGAAATGAAGAGACGGTCTCATTTTTGAGTAATTAAGCATCAAATGCTTGTGAGAAATGCTAGAAATCTTCAAAGACTCTTTGTTTAGTGCAATTCAACTTATTCCTATCCCAAGAGAGTATAGATGAGGTTGTTCCAATGAATGTAGTGAATGATGTGCTCAAACAAGCTGTTTTGAAGATCTTAAAGTGTGAATGAGTGATTTGAAAGAAAGGTGGACCCTTGTTAGGAAGCAATGAAGAGACGACCTCATTTTTTAGTAATTAAGCATCAAATACTTGTGAGAAATGCTAGAAATCATCAAAGACTCTATGTTTAATGCAATTCAACATATTCCTAGTCCGAAGAGATACAGTGAATTTAGTGAATCATGTGGTTATACAAGCTGTTTTCAAGGTCTCTAAGTGGGAACCAGCCATTTCAACAAAAAGGGGAGCGTTGTTAGGAAGAAAGGAAGAGACAGTCATATTTTTGCGTAATTAAGCATCAAATACTTGTGAGAAATGCTAGAAATCATCAAAAACTCCTTGTTTAGTGGAATTCAGCTTATTCCTAGCCCAAGAGAGTATAGATGAGGTTGTTGCAATGAATGTAGTGAATGATGTGCTCAAACAAGCTGTTTTGGAGATCATTGAGTGTGAATGAGTGATTTGAAAGAAAAGTGGACCCTTGTTAGGAAGCAATGAAGAGACGACCTCATTTTTGAGTAATTAAGCATCAAATACTTGTGAGAAATGCTAGAAATCATCAAATTCTCTATGTTTAATTCAATTCAACATATTCCTAGTCCGAAGAGAGCATAGATAACGTTATACAGTGAATTTAGTGAATCATGTGGTTATACAAGCTGTTTTCAAGGTCTCTAAGTGGGAATCAGCCATTTCAACAAAAAGGGGAGCGTTGTTAGGAAGAAAGGAAGAGACAGTCATATTTTTGCATAATTAAGCATCAACTACTTGTGAGAAATGCTAGAAATCATCAAAAACTCCTTGTTTAGTGCAATTCAACTTATTCCTAGCCCAAGAGAGTATAGATGAGGTTGTTGCAATGAATGTAGTGAATGACGTGCTCAAACAAGCTGTTTTCAAGATCTTTAAGTGTGAATCAGTGATTTGAAAGAAAAGCGGACCCTTCTTAGGAAGCAATGAAGAGACGGCCTTATTTTTGAGTAATTAAGCATGAAATACTTGTGACAAACGCTAGAAATCATCAAAGACTCTATGTTTAATGCAATTCAACATATTCCTAGTCCGAAGAGAGTATAGATGACGTTGCTGCAGTGAATTTAGTGAATCATGTGGTTATACAAGCTGTTTTCAAGGTCTTTAAGTGGGAATCAGCCATTTCAACAAAAAGAGGAGCCTTGTTAGGAAGAAAGGAAGAGACAGTCATATTTTTGCGTAATTAAGCATCAAATACTGGTGAGAAATGCTAGAAATCATCAAAAATACTTTGTTTAGTGCAATTCAACATATTCCTAGTCCCAAGAGAGTATAGATGAGGTTGTTGCAATGAATGTAGTGAATGATGTGCTCAAACAGGCTGTTTTCAAGATCTTTAAGTGTGAATGAGTGATTTAAAAGAAAAGTGGAGCCTTGTTAGGAAAAAATGTAGAGATGGTCTCATTATTCAGTAATTGAGCATCAAATACTTAGGAGAAATGCTAGAAATCATCGAAGACTCTTTCTTTAGTTCAATTCAACATATTCCTAGTCCCAAGAGAGCATAGATGAGGTTGTTGCAATGAATTTAGTGAATTATGTGCTCAAACAAGCTGTTTTCAAGATCTTTAAGTGTGAATGAGTGATTAGAACGAAAACTGGACCCTTGTTAGGAAGAAATGAAGAGACGGTCTCATTTTTGAGTAATTAAGTATCAAATGCTTGTGAGAAGTTTTAAAAATCATCAAGGACTCTTTGTTTAGTGCAATTCAACAGATTCCAAGTCCCAAGGGTGTATAGATGTTGTTGTTGCAAAGAATATTGTGAATGATGTGGTCACGCAAGCTGTTTTCAAGATCTTTAAGTGTGAATGAGTCATTAAAATGAAAAGTGGAGCCTTGTTTGGAAGAAATGAAGAGACGGTCTCATTTTTGAGTAATTAAGCATTAAATGCTTGTGAGAAATGCTAGGAATCTTCAAAGACTCTTTGTTTAGTGCAATTCAATAGATTCCAAGTCCCAAGGGTGTATAGATCTTGTTGTTGCAAAGAATATTGTGAATGATGTGGTCACGCAAGCTGTTTTCAAGATCTTTAGATGTGAATGAGTCATTACAACGAAAAGTGGAGCCTTGTTTGGAAGAAATGAAAAGACGATCTCATTTTTGAGTAATTAAGCATCAAATGCTTGTGAGAAATGCTAGAAATCTTCAAAGACTCTTTGTTTAGTGCAATTCAACAGATTGCAAGTCCAAGGGGTGTATACATGACATTGTTGCAGTGAATTTAGTGAATGATGTGGTCATACAAGCTGTTTTCGAGGTCTTTAAGTGGGAATCAGCCATTACAACAAAAAGGGGAGCCTTGTTAGGAAGAAAGGAACAGACGGTCATATTTTTGTTTAATTAAGCATCAAATACTTGTGAGAAGTGCTAGAAATCATCAAAAACTCTTTGTTTAGTGCAATTCAACTTATTCCTAGCCCAAGAGAGTATAGATGAGGTTGTTCCAATGAATGTAGTGAATGATGTGCTCAAACAAGCTGTTTTGAAGATCTTTAAGTGTGAATGAGTGATTTGAAAGAAAAGTGGACCCTTGTTAGGAAGCAATGAAGAGACGGCCTCATTTTTGAGTAATTAAGCATCAAATACTTGTGAGAAATGCTAGAAATCATCAAAGACTCTATGTTTAATGCAATTCAACATATTCCTAGTCCGAAAGGAGCATAGATAAGGTTGTTGCAGTGAATTTAGTGAATCATGTGGTTATACAAGCTGTTTTCAAGGTCTCTAAGTGGGAATCAGCCATTTCAACAAAAAGGGGAGCGTTGTTAGGAAGAAAGGAAGAGACAGTCATATTTTTGCGTAATTAAGCATCAAATACTTGTGAGAAATGCTAGAAATCATCAAAAACTCCTTGTTTAGTGGAATTCAGCTTATTCCTAGCCCAAGAGAGTATAGATGAGGTTGTTGCAATGAATGTAGTGAATGATGTGCTCAAACAAGCTGTTTTGAAGATCATTGAGTGTGAATGAGTGATTTGAAAGAAAAGTGGACCCTTGTTAGGAAGCAATGAAGAGACGACCTCATTTTTCAGTAATTAAGCATCAAATACTTGTGAGAAATGCTAGAAATCATCAAATTCTCTATGTTTAATGCAATTCAACATATTCCTAGTCCGAAGAGAGCATAGATAACGTTATACAGTGAATTTAGTGAATCATGTGGTTATACAGGCTGTTTTCAAGGTCTCTAAGTGGGAATCAGCCATTTCAACAAAAAGGGAAGCGTTGTTAGGAAGAAAGGAAGAGACAGTCATATTTTTGTGTAATTAAGCATCAAATACATGTGAGAAATGCTAGAAATCATCAAAAACTCCTTGTTTAGTGCAATTCAACTTATTCCTAGCCCAAGAGAGTATAGATGAGGTTGTTCCAATGAATGTAGTGAATCATGTGCTCAAACAAGCTGTTTTCAAGATCTTTAAGTGTGAATGAGTGATTTGAAAGAAAAGTGGACCCTTGTTAGGAAGCAATGAAGAGACGACCTCATTTTTGATTAATTAAGCATCAAATACTTAGAAATCATCAAAGACTCTATGTTTAATGCAATTCAACTTATTCCTAGTCCGAAGAGAGTATAGATGACGTTGTTGCAGTGAATTTAGTGAATCATGTGGTTATACAAGCTGTTTTCAAGGTCTTTAAGTGGGAATCAGCCATTTCAACAAAAAGGGGACCCTTTTTAGGAAGAAAGGAAGAGACGGTCATATTTTTGTGTAATTAAGCATCAAATACTTGTGAGAAATGCTAGAAATCATCAGAAACTCGTTGTTTAGTGCAATTCAACTTATTCCTAGCCCAAGAGAGTATAGATGAGGTTGTTCCAATGAATGTACTGAATGGTGTGCTCAAACAAGCTGTTTTCAATATCTTTAAGTGTGAATGAGTGATTTGAAAGAAAAGTGGACCCTTGTTAGGAAGCAATGAAGAGACGACCTCATTTTTCAGTAATTAAGCATCAAATACTTGTGAGAAATGCTAGAAATCATCAAAGACTCTATGTTTAATGGAATTCAACATATTCCTAGTCTGAAGAGAGTATAGATGATGTTGTTGCAGTGAATTTAGTGAATCATGTGGTCATACAACCTATTTTCAAGATCTTTAAGTGTGAATCAATCATTACAACGAAAAGTGGAGCCTTGTTAGGAAGAAATGAAGAGACTGTCTCATTTTTGAGTTATTAAATATCCAATACATGTGAGAGATGCTAGTAATCATCATGGACTCTTTCTTTAGTGCAATTCAACTTATTCCTAGTCTGAAGAGAGTATAGATGAGGTTGTTGCAATAAATTTAGTGAATGATGTGCTCAAAGAAGCTGTTTTCAAGATCTTTAAGATTGAATGAGTGATTAGAATGATAAGTGGACCCTTGTTTAGGAAGAAATGAAGAGACGGTCCCATTTTTGACTTATTAAGCATCAAATGCTTGTGAGAAATGCTATAAATCATCAAAAACTCTTTGTTTAGTGCAATTCAACTTATTCCCAGTCCCAAGAGAGTATAGATCTTGTTGTTGCAATGAATATTGTGAATGATGTGGTCACACAAGCTGTTTTCAAGATCATTAAAAGTGAATTAGTCATTACAACGAAAAGTGGTGCCTTGTTATGAAGAAATAAAGAGACGGTCTCATTTTTCAGTAATTAAGCATCAAATACTTGTGAGAAATGCTAGAAATCATCAAAGACTCTATGTTTAATGCAATTCAACGTGTTCCTAGTCCTTAGAGAGTATAGATGAGGTTGTTGCAATGAATTTAGTGAATCATGTGGTCATACAAGTTGTTTTCAAGATGTTTAAGTGTGAATGAGTCATTACAACGAAAAGTGGAGCCTTGTTAGGAAGAAATGAAGTGACGGTCTCATTTTTGAGTAATTAAGCATCAAATACTTGTGAGAAATGCTAGAAATCATCAAAGACTCTTTGTTTAGTGCAATTCAACTTATTCCTAGTCCTAGGAGAGTGTAGACGAGGTTGGTGAAATGAGTTGAGTGAATGATGTGGTCATACAAGCTGTTTTCAATATCTTTAAGTGTGAATGAGTGATTTGAAAGAAAAGTGGACCCTTGTTAAGAAGCAATGAAGAGACGGTCTCATTTTTGAGTAATTAAGCATCAAATACTTGTGAGAAATGCTAGAAATCATCAAAGACTCTTTGTTTAGTGCAATTCAACTTATTCCTAGTCCTAGGAGAGTGTAGACGAGGTTGGTGAAATGAGTTTAGTGAATGATGTGGTCATACAAGCTGTTTTCAATATCTTTAAGTGTGAATGAGTGATTTGAAAGAAAAGTGGACCCTTGTTAAGAAGCAATGAAGAGACGGTCTCATTTTTGAGTAATTAAGCATCAAATACTTGTGAGAAATGCTAGAAATCATCAAAGACTCTTTGTTTAGTGCAATTCAACTTATTCCTAGTCCTAGGAGAGTGTAGACGAGGTTGGTGAAATGAGTTTAGTGAATGATGTGGTCATACAAGCTGTTTTCAATATCTTTAAGTGTGAATGAGTGATTTGAAAGAAAAGTGGACCCTTGTTAAGAAGCAATGAAGAGACGGTCTCATTTTTGAGTAATTAAGCATCAAATACTTGTGAGAAATGCTAGAAATCATCAAAGACTCTTTGTTTAGTGCAATTCAACTTATTCCTAGTCCTAGGAGAGTGTAGACGAGGTTGGTGAAATGAGTTTAGTGAATGATGTGGTCATACAAGCTGTTTTCAATATCTTTAAGTGTGAATGAGTGATTTGAAAGAAAAGTGGACCCTTGTTAAGAAGCAATGAAGAGACGGTCTCATTTTTGAGTAATTAAGCATCAAATACTTGTGAGAAATGCTAGAAATCATCAAAGACTCTTTGTTTAGTGCAATTCAACTTATTCCTAGTCCTAGGAGAGTGTAGACGAGGTTGGTGAAATGAGTTTAGTGAATGATGTGGTCATACAAGCTGTTTTCAATATCTTTAAGTGTGAATGAGTGATTTGAAAGAAAAGTGGACCCTTGTTAAGAAGCAATGAAGAGACGGTCTCATTTTTGAGTAATTAAGCATCAAATACTTGTGAGAAATGCTAGAAATCATCAAAGACTCTTTGTTTAGTGCAATTCAACTTATTCCTAGTCCTAGGAGAGTGTAGACGAGGTTGGTGAAATGAGTTTAGTGAATGATGTGGTCATACAAGCTGTTTTCAATATCTTTAAGTGTGAATGAGTGATTTGAAAGAAAAGTGGACCCTTGTTAAGAAGCAATGAAGAGACGGTCTCATTTTTGAGTAATTAAGCATCAAATACTTGTGAGAAATGCTATAAATCGTCAAAGACTCTTTGTTTAGTGGAATTCAACAGATTCCAAGTCCTAAGAGTGTATAGATGTTGTTGTTGCAATGAATATTGAGAATGATGTGCTCAAACAAGCTGTTTTCAAGATCTTTAAGTGTGAATGAGTCATTAGAACGAAAAGTGGATCCTTGTTAGGAAGAAATGAAGAGACGGTCTCATTTTTGTGTAATTAAGCATCAAATACTTGTGAGAAATGGAGAAATCATCAAAGACTCTATGTTTAATGCAATTCAACATATTCCTAGTCCCAAGAGAGTATAGATGAGGTTATTGCAATGAATTTAGTAAATGATGTGCTCAAACAAGTTGTTGTCAAGATCTTTTAGTATGAATCAGTCATTACAACGAAAAGTGAAGCCATGTAAGGAAGAAAGGAAGAGACGGTCTGATTTTTGCATAATTAAGCATCAAATACTTGTGTGAAATGCCAGAAATCATCAAAGACTCTTTATTTAGTGCAATTCAACTTATTCCTAGTCCCAAAAGAGTATAGATGAGGTTGTTGCAATGAATTTAGTGAATGATGTGCTCAAACAAGCTGTTTTCAAGATCTTTAAGTGTGAATGAGTGATTAGAGCAAAAGGTGGACCGTTGATAGGAAGAAATGAAGAGACGGTCTCATTTTTGAGTAATTAAGCATCAAATACTTGTGAGAAATGCTAGAAATCGTCAAAGACTCTATGTTTAATGCAATTCAACATATTCCTAGTCCCAAGAGAGTATAGATGAGGTTGTTGCAATGAATTTAGTGAACGATGTGGTCATACAAGCTGTTTTCAAGATCTTTATGTGTGAATGAGTCATTACAACGAAAAGTGGAGCCTTCTTAGGAAGAAATGAAGAGACGGTCTCATTTTTGAGAAGTTAAGCATCAAATACTTGTGAGAAATGCTAGAAATTAGCAAAGACTCTATGTCTAATGCAATTAAATATATTCCTATTTCCAAGAGAGTATATATGAGGTTGTTGCAATGAATTTAGTGAATGATGTGGTCATACAGGCTTTTTTCAAGATCTTTAAGTGTGAATCAGTCTTGACAACAAAAAGTGGAGCCTTGTTAGGAAGAAATGAAGAGATGGTCTCATTTTTGAGTAATTAAGCATCAAATACTTGTGAGAAATGCTAGAAATCGTCAAAGACTCTTCGTTTAATGCAATTCAACATATTCCTAGTTCCAAGAGAGTGTAGATGAGGTTGTTGCAATGAATTTAGTGAATGATGTGGTCATATAAGCTGTTTTCAAGATCTTTAAATGTGAATCAGTGATTACAACGAAAAGTGGAGCCTTGTTTGGAGGAAATGAAGAGACGGTCTCATTTTTGTGTAATTAGGCATCAAATGCTTGTGAGAAATCCTAGAAATCATCAAAGACTCTTTGTTTAGTGCAATTCAATAGATTCTAAGTGCCAAGGGTGTATAGGTCTTGTTGTTGCAATGAATATTGAGATTGATGTGGTCACACAAGCTCTTTTCAAGATATTTAAGTGTGAATGAGTGATTACAGTGAAAAGTGGAGCCTTGTTAGGAAGAAATGAAGAGACAGTCCCAGTTTTGAGTAATTAAGCATCCAATACTTGTGAGAAATGCTATAAATCATCAAAGACTCTTTATTTAGAGGAATTCAACAAATCCCAAGTTCCAAGGGTGTATAGATCTTGTTGTTAAAATGAATATTGAGAATGATGTTGATTTGAACTCTGATTATTTGTAAACGGAACCCAACACCAATGTTGGTATAGGATCGTTCTAACAAAGGTTAAGGGATTTTGGAGTTCTGACCTAATGATTATAAACAACCAAGAACTAGAACTATAAGATTCAGACGCCACTCCCAACAACAAAATGTTGAAGAAGATAAGTCTATTGAACCAACACACTCAAGTATGAAAGTTCAGAATTAGTTCTCAAAGAACCAGAGAAAATAGCTCATACATTCATCATCTTCGTGGTCATAGGCACGTCTCAATTGCGTTCTTGCTTTAGAAGTCTCATATTCTTCGTGCCTCCTTTGTAACTCTGCTATTGTATTAGCTTGCTCCTCCATCCTCTCACTCATATCATCAAATCTGGTATTCACGTGCTCAAATTGTTGTTGCATAGCTTTGATCATGAATGACATGTCAACAGCTCCCTCCTGAGTAGCACCTTTGCTTTTTAAAGTTATATTATTTTTTTCTGATTTAGAGTCGGGCTCTGATACCAACTAATGCGGAAAACCCCAAAAAGACATGGCTTAGGGACCCAACGCACACAATAAGTCAAAGAGCAACTAGGAAAGCTAAATCAGAGTTTAATAACACAAACCCAATATTCGAAGGGACACGAACCTAGGGTATTCAAGATGGATATGGATGCCACACTCCAAAANCTATTGAACAACACACTTAAGTATGAAAGTTCAGAATTAGTTCTCAAAGAACCAGAGAAAATAGCTCATAGATTCATCGTCTGCCATCCTCCCCTCTAACCACCCTTTTTATATGCTAGCCCCCCCTAAACCCTAGCTAATAAGATGAGCTTATGAAGGAAATTCGTCCAATCTGCCAGCCACCCTTGTTATATGCTAATAAGATGGGTTTACTAAGGAAATTTGTCCAATCTGCCAGCCACCCCTTTTTATATGCTAATAAGATGGGCTTATTAAGGAACTTGGTCCAACCCACTAAATAATAATAATAACCCATTTAAATGCCCAAACATGGGCTCCCAAATCCAACTTCCTTCCCAAGGTCATGGTTCTCGATTTCCTCCACATATGACACATTCGCAAGCCTTGGCGAAGCCTCCATCTAACTCATACCTAGCAACTTCCTGATAGTAAATGTCACACAACAAGTTGATGAGAGCTTCCTTTATTTTCTTTGACCTTGCCCTTGTCATTAGTCCTCCAAGGTTTTGCAAAGCATCAACTCCCTTGTTGATTTGAGTTGGTACAATATGGCTTCCATCAAAATGAGTCATTACAATAAAAGGTGGAGCCTTGTTAGGAAGAAATAAAGAGATGGTCTCATTTTTGAGTAATTAAGCATCAAATGCATGTGAGAAATGCTATCAATCATCAAACACTCTTTGTTTAATGCAATTCAACCAATTCCCAGTCCCAAGAGAGTATAGATGAGGTTGTTGGAATCAATTTAGTGAATGATGTGGTCATACAACCAGTTTTCAAGATCTTTCAGGTTGAATGAGTCATTACAACGAAAAGTGGAGCTTTGTTAGGAAGAAATGAAGAGACGGACTCATTTTTGAGTAATTAAGCATCAAATACTTGTGAGAAATGCTATCAATCATCAAAGACTCATTGTTTCATGCAATTCAACATATTCCCAATCCCAAGAGAGTATAGATGAGGTTGTAGCAGCGGATGTAGTGAATGATGTTGTCATACAAGCTGTTTTCAAGATCTTTTAGTGTGAATGAGTCATTACAAAGAAAAGTGGAGCCTTGTTAGGACGAAATGAAGAGACAGTCTCAATTTGGAGTAATGAAGCATGAAATGCTTATGAGAAATGCTATAAATCTTCAAAGGCTCTTTGTTTAATACAATTCAACATATTCCTAGTCTCGAGAGAGTGTAGATGAGGTTGTTGCAATGAATTTTGTGAATGATGTGGTCATACAACCTGTTTTCAAGATCTTTAAGGGTGAATGAGTCATTACAACAAAAAGTGGAGCCTTGTTAGGAGGAAACGAAGAGATGGTCTCATTTTTGAGTAATTAAGCATCAAATACTTGTGAGAAATGCTAGAAATCATCAAAGTCTCATTGTTTAATGCAATTCAACATAGTCCTAGTCCCAAGAGAGTATAGATGAGGTTGTTCCAGTGAATTTACTGAAAGATGTCATCATACAAGCTGTTTTCAAGATCATTTAGTGTGAATGAGTCATTACAACGAAAATAAGAGCCTTGTTAGGAAGAAATGAAGGGACAGTCTCATTTTTGAGTAATTAAGCATCAAATGCTCGTGAGAGATGCTAGAAATCATCAAAGACTCTTTGTTTAATGCAACTCATATTTCCTAGTCGCTGGAGACTACAGATGAGGTTGTTGCAATGAATTTAGTGAATGATCTGGGGGCACAAGCTGTTTTCAAGATCTTTTTGTGTGAATGAGTCATTACAATGAAAAGTGGAGCCTTGCTAGGAATAAATGAAGAGACGGTCTCATTTTTGAGTCATTAAGCATCAAATACTTGTGAGAAATGCTAGAAATTATCAAAGACTCTTTTTGTAATGCAATTCAACAAATTCCTAGTCCCAAGAGAGTGTAGAGGAGGTTGTTGCACTGAATTTACTGAATGATGTGGTCATACAAGCTGTTTTCAAGATCTTTTAGTGTGAATGAGTCATTACAAGGAAGAAATGAAGAGATGGACTCATTTTTGAGTAATTAAGCATCAAATAATTGTGAGAAATGCTAGAAATCATCAAAGACTCTTTGTTTACTGCAATTCAACATATTCCTAGTCCCAAGAGAGTATAGATGAGGTTCTTGCAATGAATTTAGTGAATGATGTGGCCATACAACCTGTTTTCAAGATCTTTAAGGGTGAATGAGTCATTACATGGACGAAATGAAGAGACGGTCTCATTTTTGAGTAATTAAGCATCAAATAATTGTGTGAAATGCTAGAAATCATCAAAGACTCTTTGTTTAATGCAATTCAACATATTCCTAGTCCCAAGAAAGTATAGATGAGGTTCTTGCAATGAATTTAGTGAATGATGTGGTCATACAACCTGTTTTCAAGATTTTTGAGGGTGAATGAGTCATTACAGCCAAAAGTGGAGCCTTGCTAGGAAGAAATGAAGAGACGGTCTCATTTTTGAGTAATTGAACATCAGATACTTATGAGAAATGGTAGAAATCACCAAGGACTCTTTGTTTAATGCAATTTGACATATTTCTAGTCCCAAGAGAGTACAGATGTGGTTGTTGCAATGAATTTAGTGAATGATGTGGTCATACAACCTGTTTTCAATATCTTTAAGGGTGAATGAATCATTACAACGAAAAGTGGAGCCTTGTTAGGAAGAAACAAAGAGACGGTCTCATTTTTGAGTAATTAAGCATCAAATACTTGTGAGAAATGCTAGAAAACATCAAAGACTCATTGTTTAATGCAATTCAACATATTCCCAATCCCAAGAGAGTATAGATGAGGTTGTTGCAACGAATGTAGTGAATGATGTTGTCATACAAGCTGTTTTCAAGATCTTTTAGTGTGAATGAGTCATTACAAAGAAAAGTGGAGCCTCGTTATGATGAAATGAAGAGACGGTCTCAATTTGGAGTAATGAAGCATGAAATGCTTATGAGAAATGCTATAAATCTTTAAAGGCTCTTTGTTTAATACAATTCAACATATTGTTAGTCCCAAGAGAGTGTAGATGAGGTTGTTGCAATGAATTTTGTGAATGATGTGGTCATACAACCTGTTTTCAAGATCTTAACGGTGAATGAGTCATTACAACAAAAAGTGGAGCCTTGTTAGGAGGAAACGAAGAGATGGTCTCATTTTTGGGAAATTAAGCATCAAATACTTGTGAGAAATGCTAGAAATCATCAAAGACTCTTTGTGTAATGCAATTCAACAAATTTATAGTCCCAAGATAGTATAGATGAGGTTGTTGCAGTGAATTTAGTGAATGATGTGGTCATACAACTTGTTTTCAATATCTTTTAGGGTGAATGGGTTCTTACAACGAAAAATGGAGCCTTGCTGGGAAGAAATAAATAGACAGTCTCATTTTTGAGTAATTAAGCATCAAATAGTTGTGAGAAATGCTAGAAATCATCAAAGACTCATTTTGTAATGCAATTTAACAAATTCCTAATCCCAAGAGAGTGTAGATGAGGTTGTTGCACTGAATTTAGTGAATGATGTGGGCATACAAGGAAGAAATGAAGAGACAGACTCATTTTTTAGTAGTTGAGCATCAAATAATTGTGAGAAATGCTAGAAATCATCAAAGACTCTTTGTTTAATGCAATTCAACATATTCCTAGTCCCAAGAGAGTATAGATGTGGTTCTTGCAATGAATTTAGTGAATGATGTGGTCATACAACCTGTTTTCAAGATCTTTAAGGGTGAATGAGTCATTACAAGGAAGAAATGAAGAGACGGTCTCATTTTTTAGTAATCAAGCATCAAATAATTGTGAGAAATGCTAGAAATCATCAAAGACTCTTTGTTTAATGCAATTCAACATATTCCTAGTCCCAAGAGAGTATAGATGTGGTTCTTGCAATGAATTTAGTGAATGATGTGGTCATACAACCTGTTTTCAAGATCTTTAAGGGTGAATGAGTCATTACAAGGAAGAAATGAAGAGACAGTCTCATTTTTTAGTAATTAAGCATCAAATAATTGTGAGAAATGCTAGAAATCATCAAAGACTCTTTGTTTAATGCAATTCAACATATTCCTAGTCCCACGAGAGTATAGATGAGGTTCTTGCAAAGAATTTAGTGAACGATGTGGTCATACAACCTGTTTTCAAGATTTTTTAGGTGAATGAGTCATTACAGTCAAAAGTGGAGCCTTGCTAGGAAGAAATGAAGAGATGGTCTCATTTTTTAGTAATTAAGCATCAAATACTTATGAGAAATGCTAGAAATCACCAAAGACACTTTGTTTAATGCAATTCGACATATTTCTAGTCCTAAGAGAGTAAATATGAGGTTGTTGCAGTGAATTTAGTGAATGATGTCGTCATACAAGCTGTTTTCAAAATCGTTTAGTGTGAATGAGTCATTACAATGAAAAGTCGAGCCTTGTTAGGAAGAAATGTGGAGACGGTCTCATTTCGGAGTAATGAAGCATCAAATGCTTGTAAGAAATGCTATAAATCATCAAAGACACTTTTTTTTATGCAATTCAACATATTCCTACTCCCAAGAGAGTATAGATGAGGTTGTTACAATGAATTTGGTGAATGATGTGGTCATACAACCTGTTTTCAAGATTTTTAAAGTTGAATGAGTCAATACAACAAAAAGTGGAGCCTTGCTAGGAAGAAATGAGGACACAGTCTCATCTTTGAGTAATTAAGCATCAAATACTTGTGAGAAATGCTAGAAATCACCAAAGACTCTTTGTTTAATGCAATTCAACATATTCCTAGTCCCAAGAGAGTATAGATGTGGTTGTTGCAATGAATTTAGTGAATGATGTGGCCATATAACCTGTTTTCAAGATTTTTAAGGGTCAATGAGTCATTACAAGGAAGAAATGAACAGACAGTCTCATTTTTGAGTAATTAAGCATCAAATGCTCGTGAGAGATACTATAAATCATCAAAGACTCTTTTTTTCATGCAATTCAACATATTCCTAGTCCCAAGAGAGTATAGATGAGGTTTTTGCAGTGAATTTAGTGAATGATGTGGTCATACAAGCTATTTTCAAGAACTTTTAGTGTGAATGAGTCATTACAACGACAAGTGGAGCCTTGTTAGGACGAAATGAAGAGACGGTCTCATTTTTGAGTAATTAAGCATCAAATACTTGTGAGAAATGCTAGAAATCATCAAACACTTTTTGTTTAAAGTAATTCATCATATTCCTAGTCCCAAGAGAGTATAGATGAGGTTGTTGCAATGAATTTAGTGAATGATGTGGTCATACAACCTGTTTTCAAGATGTTTAAGGGTGAATGAGTCATTACAATGAAAAGTGGAGTCTCGTTAGGAAGAAATGAAGAGATGGTCTCATTTTTGAGTAATTAAGCATCAAATACTTGTCAGAAACTCTAGAAATCATCAAAGACTCTTTGTTTAATGCAATTCGTACTTTCCTGGCCCCAAGAGAGTACAGATGACGTTGTTGCAATGAATTTAGTGAATGATGTGGTGAGACATGCTGTTTTCAAGATCCTTAACTGTCAATGAGTCATTACAACGAAAGGTGGAGCCTTGTTATGAAGAAATGTGGAGATAGACTCATTTTTTAATGTGAGAAATGTTAGAAATCATCAAAGACAACTTTTGTAATGCAATTTAACAAATTCATAGTCCCAAGATAGTATAGATGAGGTTGTTGCAGTGAATTTAGTGAATGATGTGGTAATACAAGCTGTTTTCAAGATCTTTTAGTGTGAATGAGTCATTACAACGAAAATTGGAGCCTTGTTAGGATGAAATGAAGACACGGTCTCATTTTTGAGTAATTAAGCATCAAATACTTGTGAGAAATGCGAGAAATCATCAAAGACACTTTGTTTAATGCAATTCAACATATTCCTAGTCCCGAGTGAGTATAAATGAGGTTGTTGCACTGAATTTTGTGAATGATGCATTCATACAAGCTGTTTTCAGGATCATTTAGTGTGGATGAGTCATTACAACCAACAGTGGAGCCTTGTTAGGAAGAAATGAAGAGAGGGTCCCATTTTTGAGTAATTAAGCATCAAATGCTTGTGAGAAAAGCTACAAAACATCGAAGAATCTTTGTTTAATGCAATTCAACATATTCCTAGTCCCAAGTGAGTATAGATGAGGTTGTTGCACTGAATTTAGAGAATGATGGGTTCATACAAGCTGTTTTCAGGATCTTTAAGTGTGGATGGGTCATTACAATGAAAAGTGGAGCATTGTTAGGAAGAAATGAAGAGACAATCTCATTTTTAGTAATTAAGCATCAAATAGTTATGAGAGATGCTATAAATCATCAAAGACTCATTGTTTAATGCAATTCAACATATTCCTAGTCCCAAGAGAGTATAGATGAGGTTGTTGCAATGAAGTTAGTGAATGATGTGGTCATATAACCTGTTTCCAAGATCCTTAAAGGTGAATGAGTCATTACAATGAAAAGTGGAGCCTTGTTACGATGAAATGAAGAGACGGTATCATTTTTGAGTAATTAAGCATCAAGTGCTTCTGAGAGATGCTATAAATAATCAAAGACTCTTTGTTTAATGCAATTCAACATATTCGTAGTCGCAAAACAGTATAGATGAGGTTGTTGCAATGAAGTTTGTGAATGATGTGGTCCTACAAGCTGTTTTCAAGATCTTTTAGTGTGAATGAGTCATTACAACGAAAAGTGGAGCCTTGTTAGCAAGAAATGAAGAGACGGTATCATTTTTGAGTAATTAACCATCAAATGCTTGTGAGAGATGCTATAAATAATCAAAGACTCTTTGTTTAATGCAATTCAACATATTCGTAGTCCCAAAGAGTATAGATGAGGTTATTGCAATGAATTTAGTGAATGATTTGGTCATACAACCTGTTTTCAAGATCTTTAATGGCGCCTTGTTAGGAAGAAATGAAGAGACGATCTCATTTTTGATTAATTAAGCGTCAAATACCTGTGAGAAATGCTAGAAATCATCAAAGACTTTTTGTTTAATGAAATTCAACATATTCCTAGTCCCAAGAGAGTATAGATGAGGTTGTTTCAATGAATTTAGTAAATGATGTGGTCATACAACCTGTTTTCAAGATGTTTAAGGGTAATTGAGTCATTACAACGAAAAGTGGAGCCTCGTTAGCAAGAAATGAAGAGACGGTCTCATTTTTGAGTAATTGAGCATCAAATGCTTGTGAGAGATGCTATAAATCATCAAAGACTCATTGTTTAATGCGATTCAACATATTCCTAGTCCCAAAAGATTATAGATGAGGTTGTTGCAACGAAGTTAGTGAATGATGTGGTCATACAACCTGTTTCCAAGATCTTTAAGGGTGAATGAGTCATTACAACAAAAAGTGGAGCCTTGTTAGGATGAAATGAAGAGACGGTCTCATTTTTGAGTAATTAAGCATCAAATGCTCGTGGGGGATGCTAGAAATCATCAAAGACTCTTTGTTTAAGGCAATTCGTATTTTCCTAGTCCAGGAGAGTACAGATGAGGTTGTTGCAATGAATTTAGTGAATGATGTGGTGGCACAAGCTGTTTTCAAGATCTTTTAGTGTGAATGAGTCATTACAACGAAAAGTGAAGCCTTGTTAGGAAGAAATGATGAGTCGATCTCATTTTTGAGTAATTAAGCATCAGAAATGCTATAAATCATCAAAGACTCTTTGTTTAATGAAATTCAACATATTCCCAGTTCCAAGAGACAATAGATGAGGTTGTTGTAATGAATTTAGTAAATGATGTGGTCATACAACTGGTTTTCGAGATCTTTAAGGGTGAATGAGTCATTACAATGAAAAGAGGAGCCTTGTTAGGATAAAATGTAGAGACGGTCTCTTTTTTGAGTAATTAAGCATCAAATACTTGTGAGAAATTCTAGCAATCATCAAAGACTCCATGTTTAAGGCAATTCAACATATTCCTAGTCCCAAGAGTGTATAGATGAGGTTGTTGCAGTGAATTCAGTGAATGATGTGGTCATACAAGCTGTTTTCAAGATCTTTAAGGGTGAATGAATCATTACAACGAAAAGTGGAGCCTTGTTAGGAAGAAATGAAGATACGGTCTCATTTTTGAGTAATTAAGCATCAAATTCTTGTGAGAAACTCTAGCAATCATCAAAGACTCCATGTTTAAGGCAATTCAACATATTCCTGGTCCCAGGAGAGTATAGATGAGGTTGTTGCAGTGAATTTAGTGAATGATGTGGTCATACAAACTGTTTTCAAGATCTTTTAGTGTGAATGAGTCATTACAACGAAAAGTGGAGCCTTGTTAGGAAGAAATGAAGAGATGGTCTCATTTTTGAGTCATTAAGCATCAAATACTTGTGTGAAATTCTAGAAATCATCAAAGACTCCATGTATAAGGCAATTCAACATATTCCTAGTCCCAAGAGAGTATTGATGAGGTTGTTGCAGCGAATTTAGTGAATGATGTGGTCATACAAGCTGTTTTCAAGATCTTTTCCTGTGAATGAGTCATTACAACGAAAAGTGGAGCCTTGTTAGGAAGAAATGAAGAGACGGTCTCATTTTTGGGTAATTAAGCATCAAATGCTTGTGAGAGATGCTATAAATCATCAAAGACTCATTGTTTAGTGCAATTCAACATATTCCTAGTCCCAAGGGAGTATAGATGAGGTTTTTGCGATGAATTTAGTGAATTATGTGGTCATACAACCTGTTTCCAAGATCTTTAATGGTGAATGAGTCATTACAATGAAAAGTGGAGCCTTGTTAGGATGAAATGAAAAGACGGTCTCATTTTTGAGTAATTAAGCATCAAATGCTTGTTGGAGATGCTAGAAATCATCAAAGACTCTTTGTTTAAGGCAATTCATATTTTCCTAGTCCTAGGAGAGTACAGATGAGGTTGTTGCAATGAATTTAAATATGATGTGGTGGCACAAGCTGTTTTCAAGATCTTTTAGTGTAAATGACTTATTACAACGAAAAGTGGAGCATTGTTAGGAAGAAATGAAGAGACGGTCTCATTTTTGAGTAATTAAGCATCAAATGCTTGTGAGAGATGCTAGAAATATCAAAGACTCTTTGTTTAATGCAATTCAACATATTCCTAGTCCCAAGAGAGTAAAGATGAGGTTGTTGCAATGAATTTAGTGAATGATGTGGTCATACAAGCCGTTTTCAAGATCTTTTAGTGTGAATGAGTCATTACAACGAAAAGTGGAGCCTTGTTAGGATGAAATGAAGGGACGGTCTCATTTTTTAATAATTGAGCATCAAATGCATGTGAGAAATGCTATAATTCATCAAAGACTCTTTGTTTAATGCAATTCAACATATTCTTAGTCCCAAGATAGTATAGATGAGGTTGTTGCAATGAATTTAGTGAATGATGTGGTCATATAAGCTGTTTTCAAGACCTTTTAGTGTGAATGAGTCTTTAGAACGAAAAGTGGAGCCTTGTTAGGAAGAAATGAAGAGACGGTCTCATTTTTGAGTCATTAGGCATCAAATCCTTGTGAGAAATTCTTGAAATCATCAAAGACTCCATGTTTAAGGCAATTCAACATATTCCTAGTCCCAAGAGAGTATAGATGAGGTTGTTGCAGTGAATTTAGTGAATGATGTGGTCAGTCAAGCTGTTTTCAAGATCTTTCAGTGTGAATGAGTCATTACAACAAAAAGTGGAGTCTTGTTAGGAAGAAATGAAGAGACAGTCTCATTTTGAGTAATTAAGCATCAAATGCTTGTGAGAAATGCTACAAATCATCAAAGACTCTTTGTTTAATGCAATTCAAGATATTTGTAGTCCCAAGTGAGTATAGATGAGGTTGTTTGATGTGGAAAACCCCAAAAAGATGTGGCTTAGGGACCCAACGCACACAAGGAATCAAAGAAGAACCAGGAAAGCTGAATCAGAGTTTAATAACTTATACCCTAGTCCCAACATTCAAACGAATACGAACCTAGGGTATTCAAGAAAGATATGGATGCCACACTCCAGAAGTGGAAGGAATTGGGAGTGATAAGTTGATTTGAACGCCACAAGAAGAAAACCTCTTGATAAGTTCTTTAGTTCTTAAAAGAACCGAGGGAGAAAAACCCTTGCTTTCTATTTCACTCAAAGTTGTCTGATTTTCAGAGCTTATAAGGGGTGCCTATTTATAGGCTTAGATAGCAATCCTAAAGAGGCAAAATTGCTATTTAGGGGAAATCCCTATTTTGGAGGAATTTCAGACTAATTCCAGCATATACAATGAACTCCTATTTAGGAGTGATGCTATTACTTAGTTTGACCTATTAAATATTCCAATTATATTTATTGGGCCTGGACTCTCTTTAAGACTTAAATTCGCACCATTTGAAGCTTGGTTGGCCTGAATGTCCTGAATCAGCCCATTCAGTGCTTCTTTAATCTTTTTGGCTCTAGCTCGTGTTATTGGGCCTTTTGAAATGTGCAATGGACCTCTTGCATCCATTGATCCATTGAAGCTCTAGCTTGTGTTATTGGGCCTTCTGGAATGTGCAATGGATCTCTTGGATCTATTGAAGCCTTCCACCTATCATCTCCACGATTCTCATCATTCCCCCTTTCCTCGAAAGGATTCATCCTCAAATCATCACCTTGTTTATACTTGGTGATGTAGGGAAAGGTCTGAATGAATTTGATCCACTTGGTATGTCTTTTGTTCAACTTTCCTTGTACAAGGAAGACAAGAAGATCTTTTAGTGTAAATGACTCATTACAATGAAAGTGGAGCCTTGTTAGGAAGAAATGAAGAGACGGTCTCATTTTTGGGTAATTAAGCATCAAATGCTTGTGAGAAATGCTATAAATCATCAAAGACTCTTTGTTTAATGAAATTCAACATATTCCTACTCCCAAGTGAGTATAGATGAGGTTGTTGCACTTAATTTAGTGAATGATGGGTTCATACAACCTGTTTTCAGGATCTTTAAGTGTGGATGAGTCATTACAATGAAGTGTGGATGAGTCATTACAATGAAAAGTGGAGCCTTGTTAGGAAGAAATGAAGAGATGGTCTCATTTTTTAGTAATTAAGCATCAAATGCTCGTGAGAGATGCTATAAATCATCAAAGATTCTTTGTTTAATGCAATTCAACATATTGCTTGTCCCAAGAGAGTATAGATGAGGTTGTTGCAGTGAATTTAGTGAATGATGTGGTCATACAAGCTGTTTTCAAGATCTTTCAGTATGAATGAGTCATTACAACGAAAAGTGAAGCCTTGTTAGGAAGAAAAGAGGAGACGGACTCATTTTTTAGTAATTAAGCATCAAATACTTGTGAGAAACTCTAGCAATCATCAAAGACTTCATGTTTAAGGTAATTCAACAAATTCCTAGTCCCAGGAGAGTATAGATGAGGTTGTTGCAGTGACTTTAGTGAATGATGGGGTCATACAAGCTGTTTTCATGATCTTTTAGGGTGAATGAGTCATTACAACCAAAAGTGGAGCCTTGTTAGGAAGAAATGAAGAGACGGTCTCATTTTTGGGTAATTAAGCATCAAATACTCGTGAGAGATGCTATAATCATCAAAGACTCTTTGTTTAATGCAATTCAACATATTCCTAGTCCCAAGACAGTATAGATGAGGTTGTTGCAGTGAATTTAGTGAATGATGTGGTTATACAAGCTGTTTTCAAGACCTTTCAGTGTGAATGAGTCATTACAACAAAAAGTGGCGTCTTATTAGGAAGAAATAAAGAGACAATCTCATTTTTGAGTCATTAGGCATCAAATCCTTGTGAGAAATTCTTGAAATCATCTAACACTCCATGTTTAAGGCAATTCAACATATTCCTACTCCCAAGAGAGCATAGATGAGGTTGTTGCAGTGAATTTAGTGAATGATGTGGTCATACAAACTGTTTTCAACATCTTCCGGTGTGAATAAGTCATTACAACAAAAAGTAGAGCCTTGTTAGGAAGAAATAAAGAGACGGTCTCATTTTTGAGTAATTAAGCATCAAATGCCCGTGAGAAATGCTATAAATCATCAAAGACTCCTTTTCTAATGAAATTCAACATATTTCTAGTCCCAAGAGAGTATAGATGAGGTTGTTGCAGTGAATTTAGTGAATGATGTGGTCATACAAGCTGTTTTCAAGATCTTTTAGTTTGAATGAGTCATTACAACAAAAAGTGGAGCCTTGTTTGGAAGAAATGAAGAGACGGTCTCAATTTTGGGTAATTAAGCATCAAATGCCTGTGAGAAATGCTACAAATCATCAAAGACTCTTTGTTTAATGCAATTCAACATATTCCTAGTCCTAAGAGAGTATAGATGAGGTTGTTGCACTGAATTTAGAGAATGATGTGGTCATACAAGCGGTTTTCAAGATCTTTTAGTTTGAATGAGTCATTACAACGAAAAGTGGAGCCTTGTTTGGAAGAAATAAAGAGTCGGTCTCATTTTTGAGTCATTAGGCATCAAATCCATGTGAGAAATTCTTGAAATCATCAAAGACTCCATGTTTAAGGCAATTCAACATATTCCTAGTCCCAAGAGAGCATAGATGAGGTTGTTGCAGTGAATTTAGTGAATGATGTGGTCATATAAGCTGTTTTCAAGATCTTTCAGTGTGAATTAGTCATTACGACATAAAGTGGAGCCTTGTTAGAAAGAAATGAAGAGACGGTCTCATTTTTCAGTAATTAAGCATCAAATGCTTGTGAGAAATGCTACAAATCATCAATGACTCTTTGTTTAATGCAATTCAACATATTCCTAGTCCCAAGTGAGTAGAGATGAGGTTGTTGCACTGCATTTAGTGAATGATGGGTTCATACAAACGGTTTTCAGGATCTTTAAGTGTGGATGAGCCATTACAATGAAAAGTGGAGCCTTGTTAGGAAGAAATGAAGAGACAGTCTCATTTTGGAGTAATTAAGCGTCAAATGCTCGTGAGAGATGCTATAAATCATCAAAGACTCTTTTTTTAATGCAATTCAACAAATTCCTAGTCCCAAGAGAGTATAGATGAGGTTGTTGCAGTGAATTTAGTGAATGATGTGCTCATACAAGCTGTTGTCAAGATCTTTCAGTGTGAATGAGTCATTACAATGAAAAGCTGAAACTTCTTAGGAAGTAATGAGGAGACGGACTCATTTTTGAGTAATGAAGCATCAAATACTTGTGACAAACTCTAGCAATCATCAAAGACTCCATGTTTAAGGCAATTCAACATATTCCTGGTCCCAGGAGAGTATAGATGAGGTTGTTGCAATGAATTTAGTGAATGATGTGGTCATACCAGCTGTTGTCAAGATCTTTCAGTGTGAATGAGTCATTACAATGAAAAGCTGAAACTTGTTAGGAAGTAATGAGGAGACGGACTCATTTTTGAGTAATGAAGCATCAAATACTTGTGAGAAACTCTAGCAATCATCAAAGACTCCATGTTTAAGGCAATTCAACATATTCCTGGTCCCAGGAGAGTATAGATGAGGTTGTTGCAATGAATTTAGTGAATGATGTGGTCATACAAGCTGTTTTGAAGATCTTTTAGTGTGAATGAGTCATTACAACGAAACGTGGAGCCTTGTTAGGAAGAAATGAAGAGATGGTCCCATTTTTGCGTAATTAAGGATCAAATGCTTGTGAGAAATGCTATAAATCATCAAAGACTCTTTGTTTAATGCAATTCAACATATTCCTAGTCCCAAGATAGTATAGATGATGATGTTCCAATGAATTTAGTGAATGATGTGGTCATACAAGCTGCTTTCAACATCTTTTAGTGTGAATGAGTCATTACAACAAAAAGTGGAGCCTTTTTAGGAAGAAATGAAAAGACGGTCTCATTTTTTAGTCATTAAGCATCATATACTTGTGACAAATTCTAGAAATCGTCAAAGACTCCATGTATAAGGCAATTCAACATATTCCTCGTGCCAACAGAGTATAGATGAGGCTGTTGTAGTGAATTTTGTAAATGATGTGGTCATACAAGCTGTTTCCAAGATCTTTCAGTCTGAATGAGTCATTAAAACCGAAAGTGGAGCCTTGTTAGGAGGAAATGAAGAGACGGTCCCATTTTTGGGTAATTAAGCATCAAATACTTGTGAGAAATGCTACAAATCATCAAAGACTCTTTGTTTAATGCAATTCAACATATTCCTAGTCCCAAGTGGGTATAGATGAGGCTGTTGCACTGAATTTAGTGACTGATGGGTTCATACAAGCTGTTTTCAGTATCTTTAAGTGTGGATGAGTCATTACAACGAAAAGTGGAGACCTGTTCGGAAGAAACGAAGACACGGTCTCATTTTTGAGTAATTAAGCATCAAATGCTCGTGAGAGATGCTATAAATCATCAAAGACTCTTTTTTTAATGCAATTCAACATATTCCTGGTCCCAAGAGAGTATAGATGAGGTTGTTGCAGTGAATTTAGTGAATGATGTGGTCATACAACCTGTTTTCAAGATTTTCAAGGGTGAATGAGTCATTACAAGGAAAAGTGGAGCCTTGTTTGGAAGAAATGAAGAGAGGGTCTCATTTTTGGCTAATTAAGCATCAAATGCATGTGAGAAATGCTATAAATCATCAAAGACTCTTTGTTTAATGCAATTCAACATATTCCTAGTCCCAAGGGAGTATACATAATGTTGTTGCAATGAATTTTGTGAATGATGTGGTCATACAAGCTGTTTTCAAGATCTTTTCGTGTGAGTGAGTCATTACAATGAAAAGTGGAGCCTTGTTAGGAAGAAATGAAGAGGCGATCTCATTTTTGAGTAATTAAGCATTAAATGCTTGTGAGAAATGCTACAAATCATCAAAGACTCTTTGTTTAATGCAATTCAACATTTTTCTAGTCCCAAGTGGGTATAGATGAGGCTGTTGCACTGAATTTAGTGACTGATGGGTACATACCAGCTGTTTTCAGTATCTTTAAGTGTGGATGAGTCATTACAATGAAAAGTGGAGACTTGTTCGGAAGAAACAAAGACACGGTCTCATTTTTGAGTAATTACGCATCAAATGCTCGTGAGAGATGCTATAAATCATCAAAGACTCTTTTTTTAATGCAATTCAACATATTCCTGGTCCCAAGAGAGTATAGATGAGGTTGTTGCAGTGAATTTAGTGAATGATGTGGTCATACAACCTGTTTTCAAGATTTTCAAGGGTGAATGAGTCATTACAAGGAAAAGTGGAGCCTTGTTTGGAAGAAATGAAGAGAGGGTCTCATTTTTGACTAATTAAGCATCAAATGCATGTGAGAAATGCTATAAATCATCAAAGACTCTTTGTTTAATGCAATTCAACATATTCCTAGTCCCAAGGGAGTATACATAATGTTGTTGCAATGAATTTTGTGAATGATGTGGTCATACAAGCTGTTTTCAAGATCTTTTCGTGTGAGTGAGTCATTACAACGAAAAGTGGAGCCTTGTTAGGAAGAAATGAAGAGACGATCTCATTTTTGAGTAATTAAGCATTAAATTCTTGTGAGAAATGCTACAAATCATCAAAGACTCTTTGTTTAATGCAATTCAACATATTCCTAGTCCCAAGTGGGTATAGATGAGGCTGTTGCACTGAATATAGTGACTGATGGGTTCATACAAGCTGTTTTCAGTATCTTTAAGTGTGGATGAGTCATTACAACGAAAAGTGGAGACTTGTTGGGAAGAAACGAAGACACGGTCTCATTTTGAGTAATTAAGCATCAAATGCTCGTGAGAGATGCTATAAATCATCAAAGACTCTTTTTTTAATGCAATTCAACATATTCCTGGTCCCAAGAGAGTATAGATGAGGTTGTTGCAGTGAATTTAGTGAATGATGTGGTCATACAACCTGTTTTCAAGATTTTCAAGGGTGAATGAGTCATTACAAGGAAAAGTGGAGCCTTGTTTGGAAGAAATGAAGAGAGGGTCTCATTTTTGGCTAATTAAGCATCAAATGCATGTGAGAAATGCATAAATCATCAAAGACTCTTGTATAATGCAATTCAACATATTCCTGTCCCAAGGGAGTATACATAATGTTGTTGCAATGAATTTTGTGAATGATGTGGTCATACAAGCTGTTTCAAGATCTTTTCGTGTGAGTGAGTCATTACAACGAAAAGTGAGCCTTGTTAGGAAGAAATGAAGAGACGATCTCATTTTGAGTAAATTAAGCATTAAATTCTTGTGAGAAATGCTACAAATCATCAAAGACTCTTTGTTTAATGCAATTCAA